>JAECUM010008357.1:0-37421 GCA_016617855.1 Megalonaias nervosa | reverse complement strand
ATTTGAATTAGTTATTGCCCTTCGTCTATTGCTGTGTCAGCTTCACTACAGTAGATCCTTGTAACCAACATCTAATTTGAATTAGTTATTGCCCTTCCTCTATCACTGTGTCAGCTTCACTACAGTAGATCCTTGTAACCAGCATCTAATGGAAACTTTAAGCATATCTGGTGCAGTTTGGTGTGTACACTGACATGCCTCTATGCTTTTTTTTACAATCAACTTCATTTCATTTTGGTTAGAGTCATAACCCTGGCCCCCAGTTTCACTACAGTTCTGAAAATTTCTTCCCAGTTTGAGATTTTACATCATCTTATAATGTTTTGGATGATACCAATATTTTTGACAGAGGTAGAGATAGTGGAAAGGATGCCAAATCTTAGTTTTAACATTTAACACAGAGAGACATTTTTAATGTTAACAATTAGCCAAGGAATTCCTAAACTTTGAGGAAATCTTCAACATTTCCTCAAAAATATTGAAAGTCTCCTAAAGTAAATTCAAAATTTTATGTGAAAAAAATTATTCTTACCAACAACAAAGAAAGATATTCAAAATTGTCAGTTCGAGGAAAAAATGTTTAGATGTTTAATGAAACTGGTCCCTGGACTCCTAATAGAATATCTTCACATGGGATGTTACTTGTAACCAGACATAACTGTAATCATAACACCTAACTGGATGCCATTTGGTTGATGAATTGCCTGTTTTATGTAGATGTCTTTTAATGGTTTTGCCTTTTCAGGTTCAATTTTGACATTTATTGCTCTTTTTTCCATCAATATTTCACCTTGATTCGAGCAAATTCATTTAACTAGCATAGTCCATGAACCATTTAACATACCCCAGTGCAATTTGGTGCACATATTGTCTCATAACCCAAGATGCCCCTGATATGGGTTTTGTGACATAACTCCATTTTTGATAGAGCTATGACCCTTGACAATTAACTTGAGATCTCAACATAGGAAGTTGTTTTTAACAAGCAAAACTCTGCAACCTTTACACTTAATTGGGTACCATCTATTATTTATAGATATACCTTTTAAAGGTTGTATCTTTCATATCCAATTTTTGAGAGATTGTTTTTCCTGTTAATGTTACATCTACAGTACAGCAGATCCTTATCGCCAGCATTACTTAAGAAGCAGTTAACATTCTGATGCAGTTTGGTATGTACATTGTCTCAGGACCAACTTAGACAACTCAGCCACCCAAGGCACCCTATGGCTGTGAGACACGACATAACAAATGTTCATACCAAACTGTATCAGAAAATATGTTAAAATAGTTCTTGAGCAGTTACAAGCAACATCCCATGTGATGATATGAAGATAACAGTCAAGGAGTGTATGAAATAAAATCCATAAAAGGCACATTTTGGTCCCGAGACAATGTACATATCCTTATTAGCATGCCTTTACCATTAATTATTACACTGATCCTATCATCTTAATGACTTGCATCTTGTGTTATTGTACACCCATCTTAAGTTGAACAGAAAATATACTTGTCCAGTTCATAATTTTTTAACAGCTGGACATACTTTCATGAAACTTTATCAGTTTATATATCATGGCTAGATGGCATGTTGTGTTCTGTAGTTAGGCCCTAGTCCAAGTTGAAAGTTACAGCAATAGAATTGTAATTCTGTAACTTGCAACCGTATTCAAAGATAACTTTTGGACAACTGAAGATAACCAGTTGACAGTGTGTTGCATACCATATCAATGCCATTACCCTCTGCCGATTTGGGGATGTAGAATAGATCCAACTTGCTCTCATGCATATCATAAGAAGCAGTTTAGTTTGAGGCAACTGGTTTGCTGTGGGATGTGTCCTGTGATGATGTCCTGGATCTCTAATTCATAAATTCAGATGAGAAAAATCATATTTTGCAGATTCCAAGGAGAAACATGGTTCCATTGTTCAGCTAAACATCTTGGCTGATATGAGGAGCTTGAGTTTGACTCTGTCAGACAACAACAGCATGGTTGCACAGCTGCATGTCAGAGGTCAGTAACAGAACCTATACTGTACAAATATTATAGCTAATTTAGTTTTGCATAACTTCCACACATGACTGGTCATTTAGTTTATACAAATACTTTAATTTGTAGCTACTGAATTTTGTAATTTTCTATTGTCAGACTTTTCTTAGGCTAAGTTCACAAATCAACTACTTGTATGTTATTGTTTAAGAAAGTTCATATGCAAAACTATTTAATTTCGTGAGTAATTTTCCCCATTACAGTTCTATAAAATTAAATAGCATGGAAATAAAACTAGTATTAAGGTAGTTAGTTGGCAGGAAAACGATCGGTATATTAGAAGATTTGTGGGGTTTTTTCTTGAAGATAGTAATGTAATTTTTAACTTATTATTAGGAGAACTTGATTAAGCTTTCTGTTAAATAATGCAGAGATATTGATCAAAACAAAATTTTAAATTGCGAAAGTTTCAAACATTTGTCGTTGCATTGTGTTTTGACTTTAGGTCCTAATATATGTAATAGAAAGAAGTGAACCAACAGTTTAAGTAAAATCAACAAAATATTTATTTCTCAACAATACAAAGTGAAAATTCAAAAGACACAGTATTTTGAATTAAATTTCAAATAATCCTAAATGTCCTTTCACAAGTCCAAAGGAATAAAATGTTCTGAATACATTCCAGTTGTCTTGAATGTCCTTATGTACATCAATGGTGCAATCCAGAATGTCATTGAATGAGTTCTCAGTAATTAAAAAATAATGTGTTAATCCAAAGTAAGTGAACACTGAGTAATTTCATTGTATAGTTTATATAAATAAATCCTCTCAAATTGTGTCTGAACACAACTGTAAACTCAAATAACAAATGGATTCTAGAGACTGATCTAAGATAGGAAATAATAATTTGTTTACCATGTCCCTATTTTACACATATTTACTTGACTACATGTGAGTTATTCCAATGGAAAATTCCAATCAAATTGTAATCAAATTTGTTTTTAGAATGTTCTGAATTAAAAGTTATGCCAACATGTTATTTACAACTTACAATCATGGACAAAGGTTACCTTAAGGTACAATCTACAGTCATGGACAAAGGTTAAGAACAAAATATGGATATACATAATAATTGACTATCTCACAATGCTTTTGGCAACTAGTTTAATCAGATGGTGTTATCATTAGTTTGTAAGCATTATTAGCTTTGCATAAGAGCTGACACAAAAGGTGGTCAAGGGTATTTGGGTCCATACCTTATGTGTCACAGATGTTTTGTTTGTATTTTCCATGTGGTGTCCATATGCAAGGACACTGCATTTTTATGCAAGCAGCTATACCTTAGTAAGACTGTATAAATTTGAAGCTTTAGTGTTTTGTAAAACCATATACATGTGTATGCAACTTTCTCGAGGTGGGGGCTAAATAGTAATCCTCGTGTACATCAACCACTTATTCCTGCAATTATTTCTACAGCTTTTGACAGATTACCATGAAACTTGGTGAATATTGTGATCATCACCTCAGGATGCACATAATGACATAATTACTTTGCTTTCACAATTTTGTTCTTATTATTGACCTTTTTGTCAGTGTTTTGGCAGTGTTTGACAAAATCTCATTAGGGTCTTAATGCAGTGTATGACACAATCTCATTAGGGTCTTGTTGCAGTGTATGACACAATCTCTGTGACACAATCTCATTAGGGTCTTATTGCAGTGTATGACACAATCTCATTAGGGTCTTTTTACAGAGTATGATACAATCTCATTAGGGTCTTGTTGCAGAGTATGATGCAATCTCATCTCATTAGGGTCTTATTGCAGTGTATGACACAATCTCATTAGGGTCTTAGTACAGTGTATGACAAAATCTCATAAGGGTCTTGTTGCAGTGTATGACACAATCTCTATGACACAATCTCATTAGGGTCTTGTTGCAGTGTATGACACAATCTCATTAGGGTCTTGTTGCAGTGTATGACACAATCTCAGGGTTATGTTGCAGTGTATGACACAATCTCATTAGGGTTATGTTGCAGTGTATGACACAGTCTCATTAGGGTCTTGTTGCAGTGTATGACACAATCTCATTAGGGTCTTGTTGCAGTGTATGACAAAATCTCATTAGGGTCTTGTTGCAGTGTATGACAAAATCTCATTAGCACAACTAGTCCTGCAGTTTTTCTTGGATTGCCATGAAACTCCATCAGTATTATCCACATCACCTGAAGATGTGCGTATTGACAAATCACTTTATTCCAGCAATGTTGGTTAGTTGTTGGCATTCTTTGTCTTGTAGCAGTGCATGACTCAGTCTAGTTATAGTATGTTGATTGTTGGCATTCTTTGTCTTGTAGCAGTGCATGACTCAGTCTAGTTATAGTTTTTAGTTGTTTGTCTGTTTTGTCTAGTAACAGTGCATGACACAGTCTCAATTTAGTTTATTCATCTCTGAATTGCAAAAGATATCCACATCTGTAGCTTTGAAAGCATCATTTTGTCATTAGGTCATATCATAAACAGATATTAAATAGAAATTTAAAATAGTTTAAAGAAAACTAGATGATGCAGATGATGTTCTTTACATGTGGCACACAACAGTTCCCATAATCAATTTGTCCTGTATCAAAAATGGTTTTGCTTAACTCCTGGACCAATGTGGTAGATTAAATGCACACAGATCCTTCTTTTTCAGCTTGTATGGAATGGATCTTGTTGCTTTGTATGTCAATATAAATGGTGCTGAAATCATTCATGTGTGAAACAAATTATATAATTTTATCTACATTTTGAGATGCTTACATGAAAATTTACTGAGCTACAGATGTGGATATCATCCATGATTTTGAGCTGAATGAACTAGCTAAAATAATTGGTCCCCAATTTTTGAACCTTTAATACAGTATTATTCTTTTCATCTAAAAATGCACATATTGACAAAAAAAATTTCTCCTGCAGTTTTTGGGATTGTTATTACCCTTTGTAACAATGTGTGGCACAACCTTGTAAGTGCAGCTGTTCCCATACTTTCTGATGGATTGCAATGAAACAGTAAAATATTATGACCATCACTAAAGATCTGCATAATTTATCCACAAGTTTTGCTCCCACAATTTGTGCTGGAGTTATTGCCCTTTTTCTCTTGTAACTTAATGCAGTACGTGACACAATCTTGTTAGAATAGCTAGTCCTGTGATGGATTACCATGAAACTTGGTAAATTTATCATAATGTTCATCACCTCAAAATCTTAGTATGGATAAATCAATTTGCTTCTACAATTTATTATTGCCATTTTTGTCTTGTTGCTTAATGCAACACAATCTAATTTGCACTAGTCCTGCAGTTTGCCTTATATTTTAGCTCACCTAGCCAGAATTATGGTTTGGCCTTGTATCTGTTGTCATGCATCTATCAGCAATTGTTATTTGAAACTTCTCGAAAACCACTGTACCAATTTTGCCCAAATTTGATACAGAGCATCCTTGCCTGAGGGGCTTTCAAATTTATACAAATGATGTCAGCCTGCCAACAGATATAGCCACTACTAATAAAAAGAGTAAAAAAGCGTTGAACAACCACTAATAAAAAACTGCTGAACAGAATTTGATCAAATATGTGAAATCCTGTCAGGAAGACCATTTAAGCTCATACAAATGATGCCAATCCATTTTTAAAGATGGCTACTATTACTAAATATTGAAAATCCACTGTTACAAAATTGGAGAAACAATTTAACAGTGGCTACAAAACTGCTGAATAGAATTTGATCAGACTTGACAAAAAGTATTCTGGCATAAAGATTTTTCGTATTTTTGTAAATGATTTTGATCTTCCAACAACTATGGTCACCATTACTAAATATGAAAAGCTTTCAACAACTTTCTCTCAAAACTGCTCTTCAGAATTTGACCAGATTTAATAAATAGCATCATGGCATAGGAGGCTATTAGGTTTTGGAACTGATGTTTGTTTGCCATCAGATGAGACTGATGTTACAAAAATAGCAAATACTTCATAAATGATTTTTCCAAACATCTGAAGATAATTTTATAATACTTGATAGAAATGTGATAAAATGAGGAACTTTCAAATTTGATCAAATGATGCTGATCCACCATCAGATATGGGCACTATTACTAAAAAGATAAAAAAAAATCTTTAAATGACTTCATATCAAGAACAATTAAATACAATTTCACCAAACTTGGGAGAAAGCATCCTGGGATGAAGACTTTTCAAATTTATGCAGAAGATGCTGCTCTGTTATCAAATAGGACAACCATTACTAAAAGTAGAAAAACATTTAAATTACTTTTTCTAAGACGTTGCTCAACAGAATTTGACCAAATTTGACAGAATGCATCCTGGACTTTCAGTTTTGTTTGATCTGCCATCAGTTATGGTGCTCATTACTAAAAATAGAAAAACTTTAAAAAATATTTCTTCAAAAGAAACTGCTTAACAGAATTGGCAGAAAAATATATCAGAAAGCATCCTGGCATAGAAGGCTTTCAAACTGGCACAAATTATGCCATCCATCATTAAAAGTTGAAAAAGATTTATACAGCCTGAGCTCCAAAAAGTACTGCTGGGCAGACTTTGACCAACTTAAGACAAAACATCTTGGCATATGGGTCTTTCAGTACTAGACAGTCTATGACCAACTTAAGACAAAACATCTTGGCATATGGGTCTTTCAGTACTGGACAGACTTTGACCAACTTAAGACAAAACATCTTGGCATATGGGCCTTTCAGTACTGGACAGACTTTGACCAACCTAAGACAAAACATCTTGGCATATGGGTCTTTCAGTACTGGACAGACTTTGACCAACTTAAGACAAAACATCTTGGCAGATGGGCCTTTCAGTACTGGACAGACTTTGACCAACTTAAGACAAAACATCTTGGCATATGGGTCTTTCAGTACTGGACAAACTTTGACCAACCTAAGACAAAACATCTTGGCATATGGGTCTTTCAGTACTGGACAGACTTTGACCAACATAAGACAAAACATCTTGGCATATGGGTCTTTCAGTACTGGACAGACTTTGACCAACTTAAGACAAAACATCTTGGCATATGGGTCTTTCAGTACTGGACAGACTTTGACCAACTTAAGACAAAACATCTTGGCATATGGGTCTTTCAGTACTGGACAAATGATGCTGATCTACCATCAGATAATGATACAGAATACACAGAAACCTGGAAACATTATTTTCACAGCATATGCAGTCAGCATCACTGGAAGAAATTTCAAGGGAAAGAGGCCTACTGATCTGATTTCTTGGCCAAGTGCTATTGCATTTGGCTATTAGGCAGATGTCAGCCAGGTTAGCGATCTCTGGCCCTCATGGGCCTCTTTTTTATGGATCACTGTGAGACTTGGTTCATATAATGGTAATTATAAAAAAAAAATACACATATTGACAAATCATGGTGCTCCTGTTAATTTTGGAAGAATTATTGCCCTTTTTTAGTTGAGGAAGATGCTATAAATGAGAGAAATTTGTGAGTGCAACTACTTTGCACTTTTGGTGGATTACTGTACATATTATGGTCATCATCAGAAAATAAGTGCATGTTGACAACTCACTGTGTTCAGAGAGTTCTGCACTTTCTGTAGATTTTTCTCCATCATGGGGTTGGAGTTGGATGCAGGGAAGATGGTATATTTATGTGAGCAAACTGCTGACCATTCCTCTGATTGTTTCCTATTTTTATTTATGAGCACTAAGTAGCGCTAGTGATAAGGCAATGGAAAAACTTACGGTGTAAAGTAATGATGTATTTGACTGTGCATTTTGTGACTAAGGATGAAAGAATTCTGTGCAAACCTGAATGTGCATTCAAAATTCATTGCATGACCTTTAACCTTGCCAACAAATGATGGTCATACTGTAACTGAATTGGTATATACTTATCCATACTTTCTCAAAAGACCAATATAAGTTCTATTTTTGGATAAAAATACCACTTATGCTCGTTTTTAAGTTGGGTCAAACTGCAAGTAAAATAGACCCTGATCTGCCGTCACATAATGCACTGGCAGATCAGGGTCTGTGTTGTTTGTTCTACTGATTACTCCTAAGAAACCGAATAGGTACAGATCTGCGAATACATTATGTAATGGCAAATCTAGGCCTATGCAGTGTTTGCTGTTGGACCTGGCTTTTTAATAAGTATGTACGATATGCTGAATGGGATTTTTATTCAGATATGTCAGAAAAATTCTTTAAATCTAAAGTGTACAATAAATATTTGGTTCAGTTTGCATTAGATATAAATGTTTACACAACAACATACAGTTTTAACTTTGTTTTGCATTTAATTGTCAGAATTTATTCGGAATGAGACTGTTCTGCCCTGAATGAAGTGTGATCCTTGGAGTTCTTCATTGCATAAAAGCAGGATTGTAATAGCATTGTGAAGTGTTGATTTACGTAAAATGTAAAGATATTTTTTTCTATTTTTATCATATGATACATCATGAACGGTTAGTTGATACATCAGGAAAGGCTACATATATACTGTTTATTTTCTTTGAAGAACCTTGGTATCAAAGAGAAGGAAACTTCAAGACTGGATATGTATTTCTTTTTAATTTCATTTTTCAGTTTTATATCTCTTGCAGATTTCCATGGACATTTAATAAAGAGACAGGAGAGGTTAGCACTGAGTGGACAGCTGAAAGCCATTGATATACATAATTGTTCCCATGGTGCTCTCTATCCAAATGTACGTTCACATTTAGTAAACCTCCTACCATAAGCTCATCCTTGATGACAAGTTTGTCCTGCACCATTATAAAATATTTTCAAATTTTTTATCATTTGGTAAGCCCACTTTCTCTTCTTTCTTTCAAAGAACTTACAAGGCATTCACCCTCCTGCTGGGCATATCATAGGAGAACTATTAGGTCATCCAGAAGATTTCAGTGGAATAGAGCTGGAGAATGGGAGAAAATATGTGAAATAATCCCACTGATAATTTGTCTTAAGATTGTTTTCAGATGAAAGTAATCAGTTTTTGCCAGAAGCATGCAAGTAAATTATAGAATTGTAGAATAATGAAAACTATATGATTTTTATACAGTCCATGCAAAATTAACCCATCTAGAAAAGTTTTTTGCAATATTTAACAACAAACTTTCAGTTTTATTGAGTAAACTAATTAGGGCTGTAAAGTGTCTTTTGGGCAAAAAAAAGGCAAGAGGATATATGACTTAAAAACTTTTTATATGCCTTCAGGGACTTTTTATATGCCTTAGAGGACTTTTGATGTCTTAGAGGACCTTTGGATATCAATATATTATAGGATCTGTAGTCTGTCAGCAAAATCTAGAAAACCTCAGCAAAGGAATTTAGGTGATAAATATATCAGAGTGATAAATATTCACATCATACCACCTCTGTAGGATGGATTAAACTTCTGTTGTTCTTGTGTGAAATCATTCATGTACTGATGCACTTATTTATGCATTCACACACACTCAGATCTTGGACAGTTCCTCAACATGTCACTAAAACCATGGTTTTATGATGCTTTCAGACTTTTAATTAAAAGTATATGGGGCTGGATGCCTATCTTTCTGTCAAATATTTGGATAGATAGACATTAAAGGGTTAAATTATGAATGCTGTCCTCAGAATATATGTGTACATAAGGCAAGAATATTGTTAGGTAACTCTTTTCAGCATAAAAAATAACACCATTGCCAAGTGCCTTAATACAGGAACTGTCTGTCCATCATAGGTAGACGTTTTTATCTGTTATAGATTACAAAGTATGCATGCTATTGAATGTCAGCTACAGATATGCATAATTAGAGTTCAGAAATGGCAAGAAGATGGGTTCAAAATTATACAAATATAAAAATGCTTGAATTTATTTCTGCCAATTACAAAAAAATTCATGATCATCTAAAAACTCTATTGTAATGGTTTTTATCCACATTAAGAAAGGACCAAATTTGTAAGACTTTCTTTTCTTTTTTTTTAACCATAAGCTAACTTTTCCTGTGCATATTAGATACATCAGGAACAAAGGTCACAAAGCCCTGGAATTAATACAGGTCATGGCAGACAGATTGTGAAACAGACCAAAGGATCTTGCTTTATCTATATTTTTATTAAGATGTAAACTTCAGTATGGATTAATTGTGTATGGATCAGCTTACAATCTTACCTGCAGGTGCTTGATCTGATTCAGTCATGAACTTAGATTTTGTCTGGGTTTATTTAGAACTTCTGCAACAGAAAATCTCAGGTTATGTTGAAGCCAATGAACCATCACAGTGACAGTGGTAAATTAGAGTTTGACCTTCATTAGTATCACCTTATTAAAGTACCTGAAACATTGGTCTTGTATGGTATCACCCATATTGTGCATTATTTTAAGGCAATTGCAGATTCAGTGCCATCTCTCAAAAATGATCTTATGTGTGTGTTTTGTATTTTTTACTTTAATTTAGAAATAAAAACTAATACGCTTTCCCCCTAAAATGCTTCCAGATTTAATGACAAAGAGCTCAGAAAGTATGATTTTCAGAGGAAAAAAAAACAAGAAATTTATTTGTCGATCCAATTTGATCAGATGGTGGGAATCGAACGTAAAACCTTCTGGTCACAAAGTGCACCACCTTAACCATTGAGCTACCATAATTCATATTTTTGTGTGTGTTCTAAAAAAGAAGAAAATAAAACCAACATTAATACACAGTGTACCAACTATGCGCTCCAAGCTTTTTGGTTTTCCTCTGCTGTTTCAATACATATAAGAATTTACATTACAAACTGAGATGTCCACTATTTAGGTGAGTGATATCAGTCACACATGGGCCACTTGTTTAATGTGAACACAGTGAACACAGTTAAGTAGCAGTGCTCTTACCTTCCTTTTTTATACTACTTTTCAAAGAGTTTTAATATCTTTACCTTTTGTACTTTATGATGTAGGAGTTTAACTTTGTTTGAAGGTATATCTTCCTAGCATTTTGTACCATGTTTTGAAACTCAACTTTTAGTGGATACTATGTAGCCAGGATTGTACTGGTGTGCCATTAACCCTATTTGCATACATGCCTACATGCACGCATGCACGTACATGCACATGCACACACACACACACAAACACATATATGTGCAATAATCACATAGACTCCATTTTTTCCATTTGTATCATCCTGTGAAAAATAACATCAGTGACAAAAAAAGATTACTAACAAAAATGATAAAGGTGTTATTGTAAAGAAATATATTGTCATTGGCATTTTGTTTAAAAGTTTCAACATAAGAATTATATTTTTGATTTGTAATTATTGATATGATTCTGTATATAATTTAAATTGGAATGTATAATTAATTTCAGATAATGACACTGGATGATAAAGATGACAGTTTGATCAATTTGACTGTAAGTATAATTTTTCAAGTATTGGATAATGTAATTCTGTGTCCAAAATTGACTGTAATTCCATGTAGCATGGCATGATGTGTGGTTATGCCTGTTTTTGCCAGCGACAAAATTATATCAGCAAAACATAAGAGTCGAAGCATCTGTCTTTATCAAATATATCCACTGTAGGTTAAATGTTCTAAAATGGGAATATTCTTTTAGATCACTTTCAAACTTGGCATAGAGGTTTAGTAGAACCAACATTATTTTCATACATAGTATGATTTTATGAGTCTAGAAGGCACTTTGTATACGTGTTAAACAAAAGGTTGTACTCCCTAAATCCATTTAATTTTAAGACTTAATGTTTTGATAAATTATGAGTTTTTAACACAAAAATCATACAGAATTGTGTTTACTGTCAGCTTCTTTTCATTTGTCTTACAGAAAATCATTTAATGCTTTAAGACATTTTTTCACTTTGATTATAAGATCTAATTTTATTTCAGTTTGTCCAGTATTTAGAGAAGGAAGAACAAGCTTCCAGAGATAACCGACTAGAAGAGTTGCCCCTTGACTTCAGGGTCAATGTCAAGGTTGGCCATTTGCAGTTGGTGGCCATAAGCAAGTTCTATTGGGAGCTCAGGGTAGATAACCAATTGTTTTAATATTGGAAATTACCTAAATTATAATGATAATTTTTAAACCATCTTTTACAGACATTTGTTGCATTAAAAGCTGTTCTTTTCGGTCATCTGGGTAATAATGTATAAATTATGAGACAATGTGTTTTTACTTCATAATCAGCCATTGTTGTTCCTCATGAAAATGAATGTTATACAACCATTTTACATTTTTTCTCCTGAAGAATAGTTTAGGCTGCATGTAATCCATGTTCTATATGACAGAGACTGCATGTTTTAATTCTTGTTCATAATGGTAAATATGTTATCTTCAGTAACAGTGTTTTTATACATCAGAGTAATCAGACAAATTACCTTTCTGTACAGTCATGTTGTTTTGTTGTTATTTTGATTTAATAATTGTGTTTTCTTTTCTTTTTATAGAAATTTGTAGAACCTTTCATGAGCAAGGATTTTATGGATACAGCAACTGTTGCTATGGAAACAGTGTCTAAGAAGGTAAAATAACTAAAGAAATAATTTACATGATGGATGTGTATTGGTAAATCTAAACTATTGCACGGTTAGAGTAGAAAATGTAGAGCATTACTAGTATTCAAGATAAACATAATGGATTTAGATCCTAATGGGAGTTAGTATCAAGTCTAAATAATTTCAAAGGACAAGGGGTCAGAGCAGTTGACATACCTTGTATACATGAATAAAAGCAGAGTCCAACTGCAAGCTATATAGACTGTGATCTTCATCTACAGTTGACTGATATGCCGTCAGATCAGAGTCTTTGTTTGTTATTATGATTACGTCTAATGAACAGCATAGAAACTGACCTTCCTGAGCGTTATGCAGTAGCATATCTGGGTCTGTATAGTTTGCAGATGGATGGTACTCAGTTGGATTGGGCTAATAAGTATCAATGGTATGTAGTTGGATGGGGCTAAGTATCAGTGGTACTCAGTTGGATGGGGCTAATAAGTATCAATGGTACTCAGTTGGATGGGGCTAATAAGTATCAGTGGTACTCAGCTGGATGGGGCTAATAAGTATCAATGGTACTCAGCTGGATGGGGCTAATAAGTATCAATAGTACACGGTTGGATGGGGCTAATAAGTATCAATGGTACTCGGTTGGATGGGGCTAATAAGTATCAATGGTACTCAGTTGGATGGGGCTAATAAGTATCAACGGTACTCATTTGGATGGGGCTAATAAGTATCAGTGGTATTCAGTTGGATGGGGCTAATAAGTATCAATGGTACTCAGTTGGATGGGGCTAATAAGTATCAGTGGTACTCAGCTGGATGGGGCTAATAAGTATCAGTGGTACTCATTTGGATGGGGCTAATAAGTATCAATGGTACTCAGTTTACAGTTGGTGTCTGACCCATTCTGAATCCCCACCTTAAGTCTACAAAAATTATTTACATGGTACAATTATAGTGAAGCTTAAAATTATTTAATTCCTTTATGCCCTATAAATTTCAAACTATATCATACTCTCTCCTTTGCATACTTTTGCTTTTGAAGAAATGTTCACACCATTTTTGATTAAAATGTTAAATCCATGCTGTTTTGGGGAGATGGAGCAACTAATGTTTCTGATGAGATGCATTATCATGATGCAGATTTTTTATGCACTGTGAGAGAACCTGTGTGTGTGTGTGTGTGTGTGTGTGTGTGTGTAATTTGGATTTTTAATGTAGCTTTAATTATTGTTACAATGTCTGTAGTGTGACAGATTAGAGTGACGTCTAGCACTGGGGCATCTTGCTGCAGACATGTAGCATCATGTACCACTCAGTCACATTATCCTGACACCAGGCCAACCAGTCCTAGCACTAAACTTTTAATGCTAAGTACCAAGCAAGGCAGCATTTTTATAAGTCTTTGGTATGACTCGGCCAGGGTTTGAACCCTTGACCTCCCACATCCAAGTCAGACACTCTAACCACTTGGCAACCAGAGTGTTCATTTGTGTTATGCTATTACAGTTAGTTATGCATTTCACTAATACAAATACGGTATGGCACCTATCATTAACCCTGTCATTACCCTTTTTCAGGTAGACGGTATCCAAGTCAGTACTGCCAGATTTGGTATCGTGGTGGACATGCGGTCCCCTACCATACTTGTCCCTCGTAAATCCTGCTCCCACGACCTAATTCTGATTGACCTTGGTGACCTTCACATTCATAATGTGTTTGACATCACTGAAGTGAACGCTGGGGGTAAACAAGAATGGAACCACATGTATGTTGATCTTGTGGCAGCACAAATGAGAAGGTACTTACATTGGCCGGTATACCATATCAAATACCGTAATTATTCTTGCACTAGCAGAACCTTAATTGGCTAAGCAATAGTTTACAGAATAAGCTTTTACTGTGGTTCAGATATATTTTTTTATAGAGAATTTACCATGCTAATATTGATCAATACTTCTCTGTAACAAAAGGTAGCCATACAACAAGGACTGCTTTGTCTTAATTCTTATGCTTTGGGGGGGGGTTGTAGTTTCACAGTTACAAGACCGCTTTCTTCAGAAATGGGCCCAGATCAATAAATTCAAAGCTATTATAAATGATACATGCCAGGTCAGAGCAAATGGTGGTGAATCAAATATTCTTGACACATATTCATTATTATGGTTACATTAAATACCATTATGTTCCAGAGACTGTTTCAGTTTTAATTTTTGTTTTAATTTATGCTGGTTTTTTAACCTTTCTGAGACTGTTAAACTGACACTGATCAGTATTAGCATGATATATTGTCTAATTGATTTAATTGCTATTTGTAAGAAAAATGCCATGACCTTAGTTAACTTGACTTTTAGATTGTTGGGGTTTTACCCATTTTTTCAGATAATATAAATTAGGCAATTTTAACTTTTTGGGTTCGATTTTTGAATGAAGACTGTTTCAAGTTTTGATGAGCTAAAACTGTATCCCTTTCATTTAAAAAAATTTGTGTTCTAATACCAGGGTGAAATTGAGTAAAGAAGATGATGACTTCCATGTGATCAGCAGGATTGTTGAGCCAATCAGCTTCAAGACAGATATTCGTCTGACGATGGATCCACAGGTGTCCTGCGTTCAGACAGATATCTCAACCAAATTGGACATGGTGTATGGGAATCTCAGAAAGAGTGACATGCAACTGGTGATGGGTATTTTAAATGAAAATTGGACAGAAGGAGCACCACAGCCAGAGCCAGGTAGAGAACCTAAATAAGGCAGCAGCCATTTAATTTGAGGGGCATTTGTGGGAGGTGGGATATGACTGAAATAGTTTTTGTTTCTTTCTAAGGACAAGAATTCCATCTTAAATATGTTACCAAATCATAATATATGTTATGAGGAGTATATTCGCTACCTCACAAATCCAGCCTCACACATTGGGAAAGACAGTTGCTGTGTTTTTTGCTCAGTTGTAGCAACTTAAGTGAAGGTTGTCGGTTTACAAAGTTGATAGTCAACTAGAGGACTTTCCTTGTCAGTTACTTCTTCCACTTGTGCTGGCTATATGCTCTTTTTCAAGGCCTAATAAAGACCAAATTCAGTTCTACCATTAAAGCAATACATTGCTTCTTCTGAGTTTTCTATGGCAATCCAATTTACTAATATCCAAAACCCTAGATATCTAATAAACTACATAAGATATATACTTGTATGAAATATCATATTCCATTTTTATTAAGATATCTTCAACATTATCAGAATATTTTAATAATTTATAAGATATTTTATAAAGTTTATGAGATATATTATAACATCTTTATGAAATATTTAAATTTACTCATTGTATGAGATATATTATTTATTTTGACATTGACAATTTATAAGACATCTGATAAACTTTATGAGAAACTTTTTTGCTGTATATTAAGATATCTTATAATTTTATAATTTTAAAATAATCTTATATAGATTGACATCTTAATTTACTTAATTTTTAAAATAATTAAGAGATCTAATAAAACATTTAATTCATAGATCTCAGAAATTGTATATCTCATAAACTTTATAAGCTATCTTACAATGTATACTTTAGACATAAAAAATAGTAAGATAAACTTTATAATAGAAATATTTTACATAGTTTACATTAAGTAACTTAATTTGTACAATATATATATGATAGCAGTTTAATTAAAAAAAGTGTTTAAGATATTTCTAACCTTAAGATATATAACTTTTATAATTTATTTTATAGACTATCTTATATGTTAAATTTGTGTGTAAGATATCTTTCCAAGTTTATAAGCTTTATAATATGTCCTGTAATCTGATAAAGTTTATAGGATATCTTATATAACCCACAATATCTTATATCCTTATCAACTTTTATATGATATCTTATATAACCCACAATATCTTATATCCTTATCAACTTTTATATGATATCTTATATAACCCACAATATCTTATAACCTTATGAACTTTTATATGATATCTTATAGAATTTATGAGGTTACTTACAAATTTATAAGATATCTTGTACACTTTATGAAATATCTATTTTTTTAAAATAAATACCAATTTGACTTGCCATAGATGTTCTGACTTCTTGGAAGTATGCTACAGTTATTTTTCTATTTCTCACTCAATCTTTGTCACCTATGAATTTGACTTGCCATAGATGTTCTGACTTCTTGGAAGTATGCTACAGTTATTTTTCTATTTCTCACTCAATCTTTGTCACCTATGAGTATATTCTACATCATTTGTCAAACTTTATCATAAGTATTTTAATACCATCTTAATTGTGTGCACTGTGGTCTACAATTTATTTTTTGTTCAAGTCAGTACTTGGCTGTGTTTATGATTTCTGTCAAGTGTCAAGTAATTAACCTATTATTATGTATTATTCATGTAATTTCATTTGCATTTTTACTTACTCATGTGTTCCTGGGGCCCCAGGATTTTGAGTGGTCTGAAGCTCTTTCCTTTACAAATCATTCACTCATCTCTTCTCTGTCCAAGTGAGTTTGAATCTAGCTTTGACTAGTGTGGGTTTGACCAGTGTGGGTATGTGTGAGAAAGCTTCCATGGGTCAGATGTTCTTCCTCTGCTGAATAATGGTGTTAAGCGCCAGAAAACCAAACAAAATCATTGTTTCTCCATTCCTGTCAACCTTTCAGACAGTGTTGGGATTTTTATGAGACTCAAAAATGTTTTATGGTCTCAAGGAGGGTAGGTGGTTGTGACCTAAATAAGTGATGTTGTACAATTGAGAATAAGTTATCTACCTACATAAGCGCATAGAAAATGATTGGAAATTCAGAGTGTATAAATAAATATATATGTTTTCATTGAAGCATTTAGTATACTTCCAAAGAAAACAGAGCTGCTAGATTTAGGATTGGTATATATCAGCAACATGGACACATATATCTGCAAACTGACATAATAACAAACACATAGACATTAATTTAAATAAAATACAGAAAGTTTCTGTCTTTAAAATTCATGGATTGGGAAATAAAGTTTACTGACTCTGCTGCTTGTAATAATTCGTTGGATGGCTTGAAGGTGATGCATTAGAGACTGGATGGTACTTTTGTTTATTAGAGACTGGATGTTACTGTTGTTCATTGGAGACTGGATGTTATATTTGTTCATTAGAGACTGGATGTCACTGTTTATTAGAGACTGGATGTTACTGTTGTTCATTGGAGACTGGATGTTACTGTTGTTCACTAGAGACTGGATGTTACTGTTGTTCCTTAGAGACTGGATATTACTGTTGCTCATTAGAGACTGGATGTTACTGTTATTCATTGGAGACTGGATGTTACTGTTGTTCCTTAGAGACTGGATATTACTGTTGCTCACTAGAGATTGGATGTTACATTTGTTCATTAGAGACTGGATGGTAGTTTGTCTATTAGAGACTGGATGTTACTGTTGTTCATTGGAGACTGGATGTTACTGTTGTTCATTAGAGACTGGATGTTACTGTTTATTAGAGACTGGATGTTACTGTTGTTCATTAGAGACTGGATGTTACTGTTTATTAGAGACTGGAAATAACTGTTGTTCATTAGGGACTAGATGTTACTTTTGTTCATTAGAGACTGGGTGTTACTGTTTATTAGATACTGGATGTTACTGTTGTTCATTAGAGACTGGATGTTACTGTTCATTAGAGACTAGATGTTACTGTTCATTAGAGACTGGATGTTACTGTTGTTCATTAAAGATTAGATGTTACTGTTCATTATTAGAGACTGGATGTTACTGTTGTTCATTAGAGACTGGATGTTATGTTTGTTCATTAGAGACTGGATGTTACTGTTGTTCACTAGAGACTGGATGTTACTGTTGTTCATTAGAAACTGTGTGTTACTGTTGTTCATTAGAAACTGGGTGTTACTGTTGTTCATTAGAGACTGGATGTTACATTTGTTCATTAGAGACTGGATGTTACATTTGTTCATTAGAGACTAGATGTTACTGTTGTTCACTAGAGACTGGATGTTACTGTTGTTCATTAGAGACTGGATGTTACTGTTGTTCACTAGAAACTGGATGGTGCTATTGTTTAAACTTCATTGAAGAAGTTATTGAAATATTCTGAGCATTGAAGCTAAACTTTCCGAATTTTGCCCTGATGCTGTGTCATGTGTTGCCCAATTCCTTTGCCCCTTCCCGCATTGATGACCTTTCAGTTTCAATCCAGATCAAATAAAGATGATGTTCAAATGGCAGAAGATGACTCAAGTATGAGACTGGGCTTATGGTGTTTGTTATTTTAGACCTACAAATAATAATTGGAGGAGTTCTAATTTCCTTGGACTGGGGAAAAGTGCCAGGAAAAGATAATACAGTGCAATAATAGCATGTAAATAGTATGTAATTAAAATAGTTTTTATCACCTAATGTTACATTTTAATTGACAATGCCTTTTAAAGGACACTTGTACATAAATAATAGAGTCTGTGAATCCCTTTTCTCATCTTTATCATAATCAGCCTATATAATAAGGGACACCTGCCCAAAGAAGGGAATATTTTACAGTTACTTGAGTTCCCTTTATAGACAGGCTAATTTAAATAACAATACAAGTTTCATCATTTGGTTGTGGGAACTGCAGTAGAATAGACTGAATTCATAATCCAAGGGGTGCATAATTGATATCATCTCAGCTCAGCCTGGGTCAGCTGCCTCCATGTGTTTTTGGGAAGGGCACCTAGCAACCATTTTGCAAGCATGATATAGACAATAAAGTATTAAAAGAGTCTTTAAAATTCAACCAACCAGCTAACCTTTTGTTTTTCCTTTTCACAGAGCTACCTGTACAACAGCACATGTTACATCCTCAGCCAAGTGTAGAATCTGTGAATGGCACTGTTGTCATGGAGGACACTACCATTTCAGCCACACACTCTGCAAATAAAAAGTCAGCTGCTATGGTATTGTTCTCATTTGAAGGAATGCAGCTTGATTTGTACGAGGAGAGTCAGGTTAGTTTAGTAGTCATTGAGTTCTGACATTACTCGAATGTTTCTTCTGTCCCAAAGTGTAAAACAGTTTGGTCTTTGATTAAGTCTGTTAAAACAACATGAAATATTTTAAAAATTTTCCCTGTTTTGTGTACAAAATGGGAATGTAAAATTGAGCCTGTGTTTCCTTCCATCTTCCCATCATTCTCTCTGTCCATCGATTCCACTTTAATTTCAGCACAATAACTTACCCCATTTGTAAGACCCACTCACAAGTGATTCATTTTCAAAGGCAAAATGTTGAAACATGTATGTGATTCAAGGAAGGATGAACCATTTGTGAAGCGAGCAGAGTTCAGCAAAACTAAATTTCAGAATTCCTGGTTGATAGAGCCTGACTTTGTTAAGTACAGCAGCAAAAGTTTGGAGTGTATGACATCTGTTGACATAGCAACACCACCCTGCATCAGGACAATGCATGAATGCTGAGCTCAATCACCAAAGTAACTAAAATGTTTA
This sequence comes from Megalonaias nervosa, assembly GCA_016617855.1. Lineage (NCBI taxonomy): Eukaryota > Metazoa > Mollusca > Bivalvia > Unionida > Unionidae > Megalonaias > Megalonaias nervosa. Next base: position 17,414 of record JAECUM010008357.1, on the reverse strand, counting down.
ATCAGTCATTGACAGACCATATCAAAAGAGCTGAAGTACTTTTCTGCAGATTTGTTGCAGAGTGCAATCTGTCATTTGCAGTTGCAAAACATTTTTAGACCTGCATGTTGTTCTGTTTCCACACAATGATTTCCTTAGTTATCATTGCATTTCAACCTTATCAGGATGAAGCTTGATGTTGATGAGTCCTTCAGTGAGCTCAGTTGTCAGCACACATTATAATTACTGTTGCAATTCAGACAAATTTGGTATCAAACTTGAGATTGATGGCACTTAAAACACAGCATTTTACATCAGATTGTAAGTACTCACCTGATTGTCAGACCGACCCATTCAAGTTTTGCACAATAACTCCTGTATTAGATTTCAAACATATTTAATAGGCAGGTTAATATTGTTGAGACCCTGGCTGAGTTTGATTGTCAGTGTTGCCAAGTTCCATCACCAGCATGAACATGCTCTTTTAGGTATCAGTACACTGAGTCAGTCAATTGCACAGCATGAGCATGCTCTTTTAGGTATCAGTACACTGAGTTAGTCAATTGTGCAGCATGAACATGCTCTTTTAGGTATCACTCCACTGAGTTAGTCAATTGTACAGCATGAACATGCTCTTTTAGGTATCACTTCACTGAGTTAGTCAATTGTACAGCATGAATATGCTCTTTTAGGTATCACTATACTTAACCAGTCAGTTGTACAGCATGAACATGCTCTTAGGTATCACTATATTGAACCAGTCAATTGTACAGCATGAACATGCTCTTTTAGGTATCACTACACTGAACCAGTCAATTGTACAGCATGAACATGCTCTTTTATGTATCACTACACTGAGCCAGTTAATTTTACAGCATGAACATGCTCTTTTAGGTATCACTATACTTAACCAGTCAATTGTACAGCATGAACATGCTCTTTTAGGTATCACTATACTGAACCAGTCAATTGTACAGCATGAACATGCTCTTTTATTTATACTTAATGAATACACACAATCTACTTCCAAGCAATTTTCAGGACAAAATTTCACATAATAATGATAGTACTTTAATACATTCAATTTTATCCAAAAAGATCATTATTTTACAGTTCTTTCAAACTCAGTTTTTGTTTTTGTTACAAGAAATTATTGATGCATTAAAATTAGAGGTGATAATTTAGGCATATAGTTTAAGCAAAGCAAAGATTCAGTCTCTTTCTAACATGAGGGACTAGATTTTTAAGAATGATTTGCATATTTTTAACAAGCAAATTCAAATAATATTGTTCTGTTCTGTTCTCTTTATTTTCTACTTGAACAGTAGCAAGAATTTAGAATGTAAACAAACATACAATTTCCAGTGTGTCCCAGTGATGAAAAAGTCTCCACAACAATACTGTAACAAGATGCAATTCTTAATTCTTCTAAATTTGCATCATATTCAGAACAGCTGTTGCTCTCTGTGATACTTCTAACTTTGCATCGTATTCAAAACAGCTGTTGCTCTCTGTGATACTTCTAACTTTATGTTAAAATGTTTGTCAGTTTTATCTTCTGATTTACTGAACAAATTTGATTCCTCAGTGGTATACAAATTGAAAGTTCCTCAACTTAAACTTGCTCCTTAAAACAAATATATAAATAAAATAAATACAGCAGACCAAAGTTAGTTTTGAAACTCAGAATCTGAAATGATTTTGAGGTGGGTATTTTTTAAATAGATGATTTACATTGTGGAATGTTTATTCTCTGTATTGTCGGTGCTGCAGCTGGGAATGACATCAAATGATTGCATGGTTCAAACGGTTTTTTTTTTTCCCTTCCTATGTTGTAATTATAGGTTACTGCATTTGTATGGGAAAATATGAACAAGTTTTTTTGGATAGATATACTGCATGACCTTGGGAATGCAGTATATCCATCCAAGAAAACAAATTCATATTTTCCCATACAAATGTCGTAACCTTTTTTTTATATGCTCATTTTCTTATTCTACCTAAGACTCAATTATGTAAACAAAAATATACTACAAGAAACAAAGTAACTGAATTTATGCTGTATTTTAAACTAAATACACAGCACAGATTCATTAGTACACAACAACAATATTAATGCACACTTAACTGTGCCTAGCTAAATTTGAACTTAGTCACGCGGTCGATGTCACTTTTGAAAGAAATTGTCGTTTTGGTCTGCTTAGAATTGAAATCTAGGGTCATATTGTGAATGAATGCCCATTGCAACAACTTTTCTATTTGGTCTTGAATGAATAGATTTTTGTATTTTTTGGTCCATTCTGCTATATTTTTGATGATAGACTGGACTTATCTGACAGTTCATTCTGCATGAAGTAACAGCTGATTTGTGTAGTGAAGGACCAGTGTCTTGACTCATCAGCATGTAAGTTTCTGTTCTGTCATTGAATGTTTGGAATCATAATGTGGAAAAAATATGAACTCTTTCAGTTGTAATTATCAAAAATATGCTATGGAATATAATGTTCGTTCATTTTGAGCGCAGTAAAGAGGATGTTATTGCACTTGGAATGCTGTCGAAATTACAGTACAATTTCGAAATGTGTAATCAACCTTTGGAACCCATGATTAGCTCATGTAATTCAGATTTGCAGAACTCAGAAAGTACATTTTGAGGAAATTCAGGATGTAAAACTGTAGGCATATTTTTTGCCATTCTTATTACCAGCTAAAGATGACATCTTTATGCCTTGTTACTTGCATGCTATATTTAGGGACCCCAGCAATTTTATGACCTGTCTGGTGTCTATCGCTAGCCTAAATCCAAAACACTGTATAAAAAAAGTTAACACAGAATATTGCAAAGCAGCTGGTATGTGGAAGTCGATGAAACAGCTGCTTTAGTTCATTCAATTTGATCAACCAAAACATAAAGCGTCTACTGCATGAGTGTACATGATTTGTTTACAGAGTAGTTCCTAATACTGGGCACACGTGTCATGCACGTGAGTGCAATATGAAAGTGTGCAATATCGTAAAATATTGCATGATTCTGACAATGTAAAGTTAATGGAGACAGAAATGAGCATATAGTAAATATTAAGAGGATCTGCTTGTAGATACAAACCATCCGACTTCATTAAAGTAATCAGCTAGGGACCAGTTCAAGTGTCTAATTAAACAGAGTTAAAGTTTTCTCTGAACCTTAAAGCAATTCTAACCATGCTTTGAATCAATACATTACTCCTTGAGTCTTGTCTTACTTTTTCTGGATTTTGTCCACCTAAAAATTTCTCAGTCTAGATACCGTGATTCAACCAGTTCTGAAAAGGTTATTTGCTCTAAAATTTCTAGTCATTTTTGTTCAAATGCATCTATTTCCTTCAAAATTGCAATATAAACTTATGTTCCTTTTGGGATATATTGTGCCTAAATTAGCACCTAACATAAGTTAGACAGTCTCAGCGCATCTTTATTTGTAACTAATGTTCTGGATTTTTTCAAATTTGTTGTGTGGGTAATTCAGTTTTGATTTGACCATGCTTATAATATAATATTTTGGCACCATACCTTGTTTAATACTTGGTTTGTCTTGACAAGAATGATGAACTCAGACATTTCATAACAATATTCTGCAGAAAAGAGCTTGATTTGTAAGGATGACAGATAAAGCTTGATCTCATCAGTTTTTTTAGGAATATACTGAATTCTTGGCTCTGAAGGCATTTTTTTATTTCAAGATGTGTTAGACAATGTAACGCAACCAGTATTTTTGCTGTCTTGTATTTCCCAAAATAACCCATGGATCTCAAGCTTCACATATCATCCTTTAGTGCATACAAATGATATACTTTCTCCAGGTTAGAATTATCAATATAAACATTTTTGGGGTATCTTACTTCCAGAGTAACTCCCTGGATAAACACTTTTGTCAAAAAGTCAGAGAATTTCCAAAAGTTAATTGTTAAGAAAAGCTAACACTGATTTAAATTGTTCTTTTCCAAATGAAATAATGATTTATTTTTAGAAATTACTCAAACTAGCTTAGCAATATCAAGGTGTAATTTTTTGAAGCGTATATGCCAACCAAGTCCTTGTATTTGGGGTATGCATTTGTCACCTATTGCATCATTCAACAATACATTTTGATGGCTGTCTTCGTTGTAACGTAATTTGTACTCTGGAGTGAATTCAACCAAAACTTCGCAATTAAGCTTTAATATTGCTACATATACAGAAAATTTGCATTCATTAAATACATGCAACATTTGCCATCACTTCTAGATGGGCCATTTGTACATAAAATTCTAGTAATTTCATTCAAATGCAACTTTTTCCAGAAAAGGCAACACAACTTTTACTGAGTATATATATATATATATATATATATATATATATATATATAGATGGTGTGTTCAGGTTAGTGACATTTTAAAAACCTGTAAGATGAACTTATTTTGTGCTTTTATTGATATTAGTAGTGCTTTCAACACTGTCTGAAGGATAGGGCTATAGACAAAACTATTGAAAACAATGTCAATGGGAGAATGTTTAGAACAATTTATAATATGTATCATAAAATTAAATATTGTGTCACTTACGCAGGAGAACAATCCACCTTCTTTCATTGTAGTAAGTGTGTGAAGCAAGGTGAAAATCTTTCACCAATTCTATTTATCATGTATCCAATTGACTTAGAAAAAATATGTTAGAAAATGAGTCTACTATTGGGCAGTTACATTTTTCTGATCACTATATGTCTTTCTTCCTTCAAATTTTTATACTGCTTTACGCTAATGATTCTTTTTTGGCACTGAGGAAAAAATCTTTTCAACATAATTTAAATGTGTTTTATGAATACGCAAAGCTATGGAAATTGAGTTATAATTTACAAAAACAAAGATCTTGACTTTCAGTACACAAAAAGATGACAAATATAGATTATCAGTTGGTGATATTCTAACAGACATATGTGCTGAATTTAAATACTTTGGTGTTTTTTTCCTTCTAAAGATTGAAGGTTTGTTATGTGTATTGAGTACACCAATGGATCAAGCTAGAAAGGCCCTGCATCTACTTTACCAAAAATATGATACTTCAGTCTTCACATAGGCCTGCAATTGCATCTTTTTGGTCATACTACATTACCCATTTTGTGTAACTTTAGGCTGATAACACTTTGAATGAGTTTGGTAGGTAACTTATATTGTTGACACATTGAGAGAGTTTGGTGTGTAACTTTATGTTAATGACACCCAGACTCAGTGTGGTGTGTAATGTTATGTTGATGACAACTTGACTGAGTTTGGTATGTGACTTTATGTGATGACACCTATACTCAGTTTGGTATATAACTTTATGTTGATGACACTTAGACCCAGTTTAGTGTGTAACTTTATGTTGATTACACCTTGACTCATTTTAATGTGTAACTTTATGTTGATTACACCTTGACTCATTTTAATGTGTAACTTTATGTTGATGACACCTTGACTCAGTTTAGCATGTAACTTTATGTTGATGACACTTTGACTCAGTTTGGTATGTAACTTTATGTTGATGACACATTGACTCAGTTTGGTATGTAACTATGTTGATGACACTTAGGCTCAGTTTAGTTTGTAACTTTATGTTGTGACACCTTGACTGAGTTTGGTATATAACTATATGTTGATGACACATTGGCTGAATTTGATTTTTTTCAGTATTCAGTTTGCATCATCATATAGTGGAATTACAGCCCCTGGTTGTTTGACCCAACCAGTTCTTTTGCCACACAGTAATTTCCTAAATTATTATTGGATTTCAGAAAAATTCATATTCTGCTCTTTATTGCTATTGCTTCAGCAAAGTTTTATTGTCAACTTTCTACATCATTGTTTAGTGAGGTTGTGGCCACAGAAATTTTGTTTCAGTACAATAACTCTCTTAAATATGCTTCATATTTCAAGCAAAGTTTATATGGAGCTTTACATTGATGAAACTTCACTTGGTTTAAATTGTTCAGACTTACACATCACTGTTGTCTTCCTTTACAAAGATACTGTAATTCACTATATCACAATCATCATCAAGTTCTTTCCTTTAGCTGCTGCTGGGATGCAATTCAAGCATCAAGACCATTTAAATTTACTTTTTTTACAGGAGGAGAAAGAAATGGGTGGATTTGCTCAGTTGAATCTGGGGAAGGTCAGTGGGTCAGTCAGTTCAACTAGTGATGGAGAGGTGAAGGTTAGTGTTTCCTTGGAAACACTTACAGTCACTGATGTCAGAGAGGACAGTAAGCTGGCAGTGAAAAAGTAAGTTTATTGGTTGTCTTAATAGTCTTAGAACTTATTTTAAAGGTCAGGTTCAATTATTATACAACCTTTATTATCTTCAGACTGTAAATTTTTTGTTTCTTCATTACAAGGTGTGATTTATGAAACTACAGAGTCATTAGAACATATTTTCTACACAGTACTTTTGTCATGGCTGAATTTGTTGTTTTCATTTGATTCCTGTGCTTATGTCACTGGTTCCAGGTAACATTATTTTATTGTGATCTGTTATAATTTCTATAATCTGCACCAGTGTTGTCCAATGTGTGGCACTGAATTTTTCCAATGAACAAATAAGAGATAGGCACAACAGAGTATGCATTTGAAGAGAAATGATTTATCTAATCTTCAGCTATATGATGAAATGGATACTTATCACTTTTTCAAGAGATGATCTTTATTCTTTTGCTTCTATAGTTTGAGTGAACTTAGGTAAATGATTTGTCTTCATTCATGAGATGAATAGTAAGATTCTTTGTGACATTTGTCTTCATTCATGAGATGAATAGTAAGACTCCTTGTGACATTTGTCTTCATTCATGAGATGAATAGTAAGATTCATTGTGACATTTGTCTTCATTCATGAGATGAATAGTAAGACTCCTTGTGACATTTGTCTTCATTCATGAGATGAATAGTAAGACTCCTTGTGACATTTGTCTTCATTCATGAGATGAATAGTAAGACTCATTGTGACATTTGTCTTCATTCATGAGATGAATAGTAAGACTCCTTGTGACATTTGTCTTCATTCATGAGATGAATAGTAAGACTCCTTGTGACATTTGTCTTCATTCATGAGATGAATAGTAAGACTCCTTGTGACATTTGTCTTCATTCATGAGATGAATAGTAAGACTCCTTGTGACATTTGTCTTCATTCATGAGATGAATAGTAAGATTCATTGTGACGAAAAGCTGCTGTTTTCAGTATGTCACTAATATTTTGATGTGGAACATATTTGCTAAAAATGTTTGAGGAAACACTTCATCAGTAAAGTAACAATAAATTGCACCAAAATTATACTTATCTTCATAAAAATAATGAATGTTATATCAGTCTTTCTAAAAATAAATTAATGAATTTGTCAAGATGTTTTGTGATCTTTTAAAAGTTCTTGACTACCTCCTAGAAATTTCTTTGTGAGAAATCATCTTTAGCTGTGAAAATGGATTTTCATTTTGAGAGAGAAAAATTTGGAAGCAGATGTTTATGTTGTTTTATCAGTGATAATAATACAGGTTAGTCAGGATAATCAATCTTTACTGTGTAGAGATATTTATGCTGAATTCTCTTTTTTTTAAAAAAATAAACAGTTTGAGATTCAGTAATTTCATGAAAATAATTTCTTCAAGTAAGCATCAGTTTAAATATCACTATGCGCATTAACTTTTTAATGACAATCATTTTTTGGAGGAATTATTTTGACTCAGACTGCCATTAATGATCAAATTAATTAAATTTGTGATTTCATAAGTCATCCTTCTGAAAAAGGAATGTACAAACGAATGAAAGAACATCATAGTGAAATAGTAAATATATGAATGAAACAGTGAATAAAGGAGCAATTAAATTAATAAAGGGCCAAAGAGGAGACTGGACTAAAAAGTCCAATGTCTCAAACCTTGATCAGACACTGTGGATGGCTAGCATTTGAAACAAGAAAGACATCTTTTGATTTTGGTGGTCAGTAGGTTAAAGGTCAAATAAGACACATTGATTTCAGAGTCAAAAGATCAATTATCAAAGCATGGCTGGCACATAAAGGACCATCTTCAGTACTCTTGTTTGGGTTGTATTCAACTTGGATCTGATTTATTATATCTTCACTGTGTCTGGTATTTGTTTTCATCTTACAGAATCCTGTACTATGATGAAGAAAACATCAAGTCTCTAGAGAATATTGATTCCAGCAGGCCACTAATCTCTCTTATCTACAAGATTATTGGGGATGGTAACACTAAAGGTAATTATCTTTTATAATACTATTATTAAACATTTGATTATATTTGCAAGAGAGGATTTTAACAATTAAAAGAGAGATTCCAAGCACCTGATATGAAAAATTGAATTGGATAAATAGATGATAATGATGATAACATTGAAGATGATGATGATGATGATGATGATGATGATTCACCATCAAGTCCTAGACTTTTCCTGTCAGCTTCAATAATAACTTCCTCAGTTATTACGTTTGAGTTTAAATTCCCCAGCCAAATTCATAATTAATATGTATTCCAATGACTTGATAATGGCATTTTATTACAACATTTAACATGTTGACTGAGTGCAGCATGAAGTAAATCTCTTTCATATTCATTTTGAATTCTGACGGTTGTGACAGTGGCTGAAAATGCGCTGGTCAGATAATTCAAAAATATCTCTGTAGGCACAATGCTGCTTGAACATTTGCATGTTATTGAAATATATCAACAAAAAGTCTCAGATAAAAGAAAAGATGACTATTTACAATTCCTTTGCATCCAAAAAAGGACTAATTTGCTAGTCATTAAGCTATTGATCAAAAACATTTTCACACAAATTTTTTTTATACACTGGCTGGTACATATACACATATGTTTAGACTTTCATTAGATGGTAAAACACACTGGTTTATAATAATAATAATAATGATGACTTTATTTAAAGAGGGTAACACAATTAGCTAAGAACTAATCTACCTTGAGGCCCTCATACAAAGGAATTTATTTATTTTAGCTGCATCTCTGAAGCCACTGGATATATTGGGTTTGGAAGAAGGAAATAGAGTGGGCATTTCTAATCTCAAATGGAATACTATTCCAGAGCAAAGGTCCAGAGTATTGTAAACTTTTGAAAAATAATTCCTTATTTGGTTTGGGAATTTTATACTGTCCGGTAGACATGGATTGCAGGTGGGGAGTATTACCAGGTAGCCTATACTGGAATAGTGATTGTAAATATTCAGAAGCACTATTATTGGATATCCTGTACATTAATTTGGCTTTTCTCAAACAGATTCGGTCTTTAATAGGTAATATTGTTAACTTACCAGCTAAATTTTCCTTGCTTTCTTTCTGGATTGATATTAGCCGAAATGCTCTTTTTTGAAGATGTGCCAGCTTTGCTATGTTTTTTTCATTTGAATTACCCCAAACTGTATTACAGTAGTCTAAACAGGGTTGTATGTAACTGTTATAAAATAGTCTTCTGTTCCTTACAGGGAGAAAATGTCTTATCCTACTGAGAAGCCATAAACATGAATTGACTTTTTTACTGATATGTTTGATATGTTCAAGTCCACGATAGGTTATTATCTACCAAAACACCAAGTAGTCTATCATGACAGACCATTTGCAAATTTTTATCCTTCCTTGTCAGACGTAGTTCATCACTATCAAGATTTGCCCTTTTTTACTGTGTTGAGATAAGTAATATTTTAGTTTTACCAGTATTTACCACCATGTCATTGCATGTGCACCAGTTGTCCAGTTTGTTTAGGGCATTCTGTAAAGAAATTTCAAGTTCATGCTTTGTGTTTTGTATGTCTGACAATGTTGTGTCATCTGCATAGAGATCTGTAGATGATATTGAGTCCCTTAGTAAAAGTGGTAGGTCAGTAATAAATAAAATAAATAGTAATGGACCTAGAATTGAGCCTTGTGGTACTTCATATCAAATTGTTCCAGGTTCAGACAGAACATTATTTATATAAACATGTGTTCTCTTACTTAAGTATGAAGTAAACCATCTATCTGTGTTTTCATCACATTGGTAGATTTTTGGTTTCTTCAAAAGGATTTCATGATCCACCATGTCAGAAGCTTTCCTGAAATCTACCAATACAGATCCTATTATTCTACCTTGGTCAAGTGCTTGAAGCCATTTATCAGTTGGGGAGATCAAGGCAATCTCACATGAATGTTTCTGTCTAAAGCCTGATTGATTAGGGTGTAACAGCAAGTGTTTGGTTAAATATGACATGAATGAGTCACGGACATGTTTTTCAATCAATTTTGACAAGTTTGGTAGTATTGAGATTGGCCAGTAGTTATCAGCATCACCCTTTGAACCAGATTTGTGAATAGGAGTTACATTTGCAGTTTTCCATATTTTGGGGACAGATGAGGTTGCAATACTTAAATTGATTATGAATGTTATCATTTTGTCTTCAATATAACATGCATGCAGATCCTAAAATGTGTCAAGACTGGAGATCCTTTGGTACACATTTATTTAATCAATAAGGAGGCACCATAAAAAACTGCCTAAACATGACCCTCAAACCTCGTAAGTATTAACTCTGTTTTTAATTAGTATTCCACATGAATCCTGCAAATGACTGAACTTACATGAACTGTTGCTATTAGATATTCTGAAACCCATACACTGTATATTGTATCTTCAATGACAAATGGAAATGTATCTAAAATAAAAACTCTTGGTTAAATATAGTAATAAACATGTTTAAGTAGTGATTCTAACTCTCACACTCATGACGGTATAGTGATTCAAACTGCACTCATGATAAAAATCCTTATATCTACTCAAAAAAGGCAAACATTATATATATATATATATATATATATATATATATATATATATATATATATATATGAAGAAAGGAATTGAGCACATACTATTCAGAAGTCTCTCTTAATATGATAGTACACATTTTGACCTTACATTTTGGATAAATCTTGTTGGAGATATAAAGTCAGTGTAAAGTATCATTTATGTTGTGTGTAGATTTAATAATGTACAACAGATAGGATACGATTTGCTGAAAAATACAGTACATCACTTACATGGAGAAGATTGTGATGTTTGTTTTTACTGGTCATGCACTGAAAACTTATGGAATTTTGTTAGTCTTGTTCATGCACTGAAAACTCGTGGCATTTTGTTACTCATGTTTCATTCACTTCGTGTAAGCTGATAACATTTTGTTACTCTTGTTTCATTCACTTCATACCAGCTGATAACATTTTGTTAATAGTGCTTGATGCACTTCATAGTGGGACAAATGTTTTTGTTACTCTTGTTTCATGCAATTTCATCGTGGGACAAGTGTTTTTGTTACTCTTGTTTCATGCATTTCATGGTGGCACAAATGTTTTTGTTACTCTTGTTTCATGCACTTCATAATGGGACAGATGTTTTTTGTTACTCTTGTTTCATGCACTTCATAATAGTTCTTAGAATGTTGCTCATTTTTTATGCGTGTTATAGCATCTGGCATTTTATTACTCATACATTTTATTGCAGCTCTTGGCATTTTGTTGCTCTTTACTTCATGCACTTTATTGCAGCTTCTAGCATTTTGTTCTTGTTTCATGCACTTCATTCTCAATTCACCATTGATACCAGGCGCATTGGTAATGCTACCCATTTCTCTTTGGCAGCTGATATAATGATGGAGAGAGTCATCATAAATCTACACATTCCCTACCTCATGATGGTTGTCAACTTTTTCATGGATGCTTTCACCCAGCCAGAGCAGCCAAATAGGAAGCCTGTCATTGCACACCCACATCGCCAGGTGTCCACTGTCCCTCCCTCGCCTTTGCCTGTAGACCCCTCCCAACCCAGGCCAGTCATGACAGTCTACTGCACCATCAAACAACCAGAAATTGTTCTTTTTGCTGACCATGAAAGTGCCTCTAGCCGCATTTTAGTTATAAATGTAAGTTTCATTTAGGAACTTTCTTTTTTGTAAGTTTGTATTGATCATTTTTGTGCTGAATTTTGTTTTCTAACTTGGGTTTTCAGGATTACTGTGTGTCATATTAAAGATACTGATTTAGTCAGATAACATTGTCTTGTCTATTTACTCCATTGCCGATGAGATGTGGGGTATAGAAATAGTTGTGTCTGTGAACATTCTAAATCTTCATTTATAATTGATTTCAGTATGATTTCCTGTGAAGTTTTCATGTTACTTGTATCTATTAGTTCAAATTCACTTACAGTAGGCCAAAAAATGGTCTATGAACACTCCAGAATAAACATTTTTCAGTTGAGTTCAATGAAATATGCCACAGAGCTTCATCTTAGCAAGATCTTGGATGAATTTGACTATTGGAGCAGATTTTGATTACTGCAAATTAATTTTTTTTTTAATGGGATCAAAATTGTTCTTTGTTTTGACAAAAACAAATGCATTTTTTTCCCTTTTATAATTTGGGGATTGGAGTAGGAGTCCTATTGTTTCCACAGAGGGATAATTACTTGTTGTGTCTTTAAATAGCAACCACCAAATCCACAATTGTCACCCCACCCCCAACCCCTGCAAAAAATAGATAGTGAATTTACTTTATACTGAACAGAGTAATATCCCTTTAAGCAGATTGATATAATGACTTTAAGTAAACATCGAAATGTTTATTATTATAACTGCTCCTACAGGTGTTGAGTTCTTAAATTCTACCAATTTATAATTCAAACAGGAGATGATCAAATTTATATATTGTTTGAAACAATGAACCAGTATTGATTTTTGTTACAGAAATTGATATGCAAATGGCCTTTTTTTTGTTTGTATCCAATGGAATTAGTAACCTTTTTTATTGTTATCCTTTCAGGCTGACATTGCACTAGAGATGGTCAGCAGTTGTACCCAGCAGAAACTTTTGGCCAAGGTGTCAGGGCTAAGAATGTTCTGTAATACACATGCTGCTCCCAGTAATGTGGCTACAAAGGTTTGTACACTCAGAATTTTTGGTCTAAAATCTCCTTTAGCAAGATTAAGCAAAACCAATTTGAGATAGATGAAATAAATTTGGTACAGATACTGTCATGCATGTGTAGTTGAACAAATTAAATTTTTAGTCCACCATTGCAAGTCTTCACATTTGCCTAAGTCTGTAACATTTTAGACTTGGACAGTTTTGTTTGCAGTGGGGGAATATATAGTTTATAAAAATATATATAGTTTGAGGACTGTTTGTAAAAGTCTTTTTGTGGGATCCATAGAGTCCTTTCTAATAATTTAAATTCCAAAAATGCACTGATAGCACCAATTTCACTTTCTGGTGATTTATGATTTCAGTCATATCATTTTTCTCATCCATTTCTTTAATTATTTTAACCATCATTTCTGTTTGTGTTAGTAATGTCAAAGTATTTTTTTCATCATTACTATGTTTGATTCATTTGCTTTGTTGATGATTTTCTGTGCTTTCACAAATATCGTGTGATATCATTTTGCTCTTAAGAAGTTAGGATGTTTAATTGAATACACATATTTTCCTGTTGTCTGCAGTTACAAAAGCATGATGTGTTAATTTGCTGTGCAAAAAAGAAAAATGTACTATTGAGTGACAGAAGGATTGATGTAGAATAGATTTGTTATGTAGACCTCAACTTGACTTTAATGCAATATATTTGCATAATATTAGTTCTGTTAACTCCTTTTCTCATCAGGTAATCTCCCCATTAGACTTGGAGTTCAGTCGTTGCTTTGAGGTAAATACCAATGAACTGGAGATGAGTGCCAAGCTGCCAAAGTTTGAGCTTCACCTGACCCCTGCCAACCTCCGTCTGCTCTTGGACATCAGCCAAATGCTAACACAAGCCAGTAATCAGGTAAAACACTAGAATTTGACATGCTAAATGTAAGATTAGAGTTTTCTTTGGCACTTTGTGTGAATACTCATAAAATTATATTTGAATACATCCCAAGAAGTATCGCACCACTTTGTTTGTGATCATAAATGGAATTACATGCATATGTAAAATCATCTTGTGCACATTTTTGAACATCATAAAGCTATTGATCTCTATGTTTTGGGGAACAGTTGTAATTTACCTGGAGGGAAAAAACATTTCTTGAGATACGCATATAAAAGAAAAATGTTAAATGTAAGAATTCCTTTCCTCTTTCAAATACATTCCCCAATCACATTATTGTCATCAAATAGACTCTACTTGTCTCAATATAAAATATAGACAACATTTAAAAACTCTACTGAGTTACCTCCCCCTTCCACCGTTGGGTGCCTGAGCATATGATAGATATTTGCCAGTTCAAGCTTTCACTGCATTGTACTACATCACCACTCAATATCAATCCAGATGATCTTTAATTTCCTTTTCTTTTCATTGTTTATTGTCATTTCATATATACAATGACAGTGCAATGTACCTAGTGCAAAAATTTAAAATAGCAAGAAAAATCTTGACAGGTGTCTTGCTTACACAAAATGCAAATCAACATTTCCTTGTAGTACTTGCACTTCATGGTCAGAATGGATTTTGTAAATATGCTGTAGAAAACTTTAATAGGAGAGGGATAGGTGATGGATACTGATATCCAGAGTCACCATCCAAAAATATCATTTATGGCTAATCTACTTTGGATATTTTTATGGCACCTTCCCCTCCTAAGTGTCATCAAGGAACACCATCAGGTACTGTCATGTCTGGGCAGCGAGAAATAGTGAACTGGGTGACATCAGAGGCATCCATGCTACACCCATCCAAAGTATAGCTCAAGTTGCAGATGAACAGATTTGTTCAGGAGAAGACATCAGAGTTTTTAGCATCAGAGAGATTTTATCCTTTCATTTAGTATGTCTTTCCAATGGAGACTCAGAATTGACTGTGAGTTTTCATCCAGTTTTTGGCAGCATACTTACCCCCACTTGTCTGAGCATATCCTTAGTGCCTGTAGGTCTGGGCACCTGGTGTATAATAACCTCACTGACATGTTATAAAGGCCATCATTACTTTCTTCCACTATACCAACTGCCAACCAGCCAGGCCAGCTGGCCATATTTACCAGGTAGTGAGCAGAGGTCAGTTCTTTGGACAGGCCATGTCATATATTGTTCATTCATCCTGTTCTATATGGAACCATGTGGGAACTGGTGTAACTGGTACATCCATTTGGCTTGTCAAGTCAGACATTCAGGGATCGTAGCACTAATTCTTCCAAAGTACTGGGTATGTTATACACTGCCATGGAAGCTATACCAGATGAGAATACCCAAGTAATTATATGTTACAATATTTTCTTACAGTAACCAAGCTGAGACAACAGATAGCTCAGTTTTTGTTATTTGCAATGAATATATCACTGAGAATGCTGGTGGGCTTTCTGCATCACATAGGGCTCATTTTTCATTGGGTCTTAAATTTGTTGTTGTTGTTGTTGTTGTTGTAGGGTTTAATGCCATTTTTCAGTATAAATGGTGGAGGAAGAACCCGGAAAGAACCACGGACCCACGAGAAGCTGCTGGCAAGCTTTCTCACATTCCCACATTGGCCAAGCCCGAGACTCGAACCCACACAGACAGAGGTGAGATGGCAGTGATCCATAAAGTGAGCACTTTAGACCACTCATCCACTCGGGCCCCTCTTAAATTCATAGTTCAGAGCAACCATAAAATCAACGAAAATTGATACCCCGTGAAAATAGGTGTATTGTTTGGTGATTAATCAACTTAAAAATTAGCTCTCATAAATTTGAGTAGATTGATAGATATTAGCAGCCTTAAATATTGCATCAAAATAGATCAAGTAAAATATGTAATTCAGTCCAGAATGAACTATTAAATAATGTTGCACAGTGGGATATGAGAAATAAAGTGGATAGCTTAAGACTTCTTAAACATGTTCACAAAAGCAATATTATGGAACCCAAAGTCAAAACAGGTATGTAATATCATATATATTCCTTATTTCTAATTGACTATCATTGAAATGTAAGTTCTACCATATTACTCATATGCAATTACATTAGGATCTACTTTGTACTTCATTATAATATCCCATATTAAATGATGATTTAGTAGTCTATCTTATCTCTTTCATTTTTTTAGGAAAATTACTATACCATACATTTGTGTTGTATGTATAACCAGTTTTTCCCCATAAAATTATTTGTATTCATATTTATATCTCTCCCATACATTTATTTTGTGAAAAATGACCCAAAAGTTGAGCAGTCATAAATATCAAAGGAAGTAGTTATGTGAGTCTGTAATCTCAAATTTATTAAATTTGCCCTGGAACATGGGAGGGAAGGGTGGTATTTAGAGTAGTTGTTCTTTCCAAAACTGGCATTTGTTCTTATAATATGTCAGGGCTTTTCCCCATTTCAACATACAGGGTGCCCAGGGAAGGTACTTTATTATATTCTCTAACATTCAAATAGCTGATAAAAGATTTCAATGTAAAATTGGAGTTTAGAGTGTTGTCCTAAAATAGGATAGAGGGGGCAAATAAAAAAATTGACAGTTCTGGCAGACTTAGGTAATTACAGTTACCTTGATATGATGCTTAGGGAATGCCCTGCAGTTTAAAGAAAATATATATTGGTTAGGGCATTCTGATAATGTCTGGTCTTCATAAACATCTCATAAAATTCTAAACTGCATCCAAATTTTAAAAATTGCAAAAGCATGAAAAAAAATTCAGTCATCAGAGGTATATTTTGCAGACGTCATTTCCGTCCAAGAATGACCTTAACAGTCAGCCCAAGACAGATATGTGGTCAGTTGAGCCTGCCTCCACAGACAACTGGATTAAAATGTGTAAGCCCACGAGTGTTTTCTAATTGTGACTTCTACGAACTTAAGCCTTTTCTTCATGTGATCAAAATATTGTACTGTATCAAATGCACAGATGGAAGCAGTAAAGCTTTTGAAGACTTTCCACCAAAACTTTCAGTGTTTTCATCTTTAAGTCATTTATAATGACCTTTGATTATGATGACCTATCTTATATGCAAGTGTATTTAATTTGATTACTATTTCTTGGTTTTTTTTAAGTCTTTCCACCCCAAGGTGCATATTTTTAGCCCTGAAATGAAAAATGAGTTTTAATTATTTAATCATGTGTTATCTCTTTCACATAATAAAGAATATTAATGATTATTTGATCCATTTATTTTTTTAATTATTTTTCATTTGTAATTAACATTGACTTATAAATGCTATAGATAATAATCTGATAAAATAATCATTATTTAACTTGAGAGTAGTTGTAAAACACATATCCTAATGCCTTCCTGCTTTGCCCCACCCCTGCAATTTTTTTTGTCCTTGGGGATTAATTGAACTTGTATTGTTTTCCCAGTATGTGTGTGTGTATGTTTTTTTTGTGTGTGTGTATATATATATATATATATATATAAATATATATATATA
>JAECUM010008356.1:0-49397 GCA_016617855.1 Megalonaias nervosa | reverse complement strand
TTGTAGATATCATTGTGAAATTGATATGAAACAAATCCCTGCCAGTAACTCTCCAAAATAGACGTCTGGAGTGGATTAACTTAGTTTGTTGCCCTACTGATGATACATTTAGAACATGATCCAACTAATATCTATATTTTGGCTTTCTCGCTTACGCAGTCGGACTCACATGGAAAGAGGTGAAACGTTCCAGCGATTTGTAAAGGTGAGCACCTTAGACCAGTAATGATAATCCGAGGCATTCTGATCGGGCCATGGAAGAGTAAAAAGTGATAAAATAATAACATGTCGATTAGTGGTACGAATTGGACGACATTATCTTTTTTAATAAATATTTGGTCGCTAAGACAACCGAGTTAGAGTTAGCTTTAAACAAAATACATGTAATTAATATTAGATGCCATTTTCATGATTAAAGGAGGTGTGGATAACTGATGACCGGATATTTTACGGTATTAATACGGATTATTCTCTTTTTCTTCCTCCTCCTCCTCCTCCTCCTCCTCCTACTACTACTACTACTACTACTACTACTACTACTGCTATAGATGGACTAAGATATGCCATTGTTGAAATAGTTGGGGTATGATTTATTAACATTTACGCATTCTCAAATTCATGTTTTACAGGTTTGCTTTTCTCTAGCTCTGTGGCACATCCACAGTTTGACCGTGAACCACAATTTAAGAAGGTTTATGAAAACAAAACCACTCTAATAGGGTAATCAGCCAGATATCGTCTGCACGTTATAGACGCTGATAAATAGTTTTCTTGAGTCTACCCTATTCAAATAGTTTTCCCTGGCAGGTTTAAGTCTTCATTTCTACCAAAACATTATCTTAATTTAACAGCAGCGTCACAAAGATATTCATCTGACTCACTTCACTGTCAGACAGTGCACAGATTACACAACGCTGTAATTCATGGCAAATTTGAGATAGTTTTAAATCAACTTTTATCTGCATCTATTGACTCTAACGGCCATTTTAAGGTCAAGAATGGTAGGAGACAAAACTTTACTATTTACTCTTCATCGCACGGAGGTATCAGGATACCGTGATCAGGATACCGTGATTGATGATTTATAAATTCTTTTGAAGCTAAAATAAAGTGTGTTAGGTCAAAATCTAATGACAAAATCTACACTTTCATTGCATAGATCTAAAAGATTAGACTATTGACTACGTTGAGACTGTCCACATGCATTAAGCACCAATGTTTTTATGCGAGCTAGGTGGGTGGGGTTCTAATGAGGCGAGGGATGACTCTGGAATTGGCGGTGTTGCGGTTTTTGTAAATATTTAATTTGCGTTCAAGATGTTTCGCCTTACGATAATATACATGAACAAAGGTTTTGACTTTGTCTCGTTTTAAATAATGGGATAGAATATTAATCCTTTGTAACTTTAGGTACATTGCTCTTTACTTTGAGAGCAACTGACAGTGCCAGCAGTTCCAATGAAATGACTATATTCACCAATGATCCAGATACAAAGTTGTAAGTCAATATTTCTCAGGGAAACAAAACAACCCCGACAACGGCAAACATAACTTTGAACAAAGAACTCGACAGAGAATTGGTAAGAGTTCACCACATATAAAGTTTAATCACAAGTCATCCATGGGTTTGTCCGGACCACAAAGCATTAAATATCATAATCACTAACACATTTAATTTCTTAACGTTAAGACTTACTAAGGAAAGCTTGTCTAAATACAGTTAAAATGCATTAAGTGTACGTTTGATTTAATGGCCGTTATTAGTAGTAAGCAGGAAGTTTATTTCTCGTGAATATGAATTGCAACTACCTCATCTCATATATCATATGATATTAATACAGACTATGCTAAATGGGCTTTTGGAAAATAGATAAAGTAGTGCATATTCCGTCAGACACAGATTTTACAAATGGGTAAATGAATTAAAAAATTCGTAGATGGCTTCAGAAAAAATATTCATGGGTAATTTCTTTTTAAAAAATTTGCTAATTCAATAAATTAACTTTATTAAAATTTATGTTTATAAAAGCAAACATATTTTTAAGAATTAGAGTCGTCACAAGTTTCAGTCATAATATACTAATGTTAGAGTAATCAATTATTATTTTCCCCCATTTTTTATGAAGTTCAGGAGCTGAGCATTTATTCTGCTTCCAAATTTGCATTTACCGTTATTGAGTTCACCGAAAATTTGAGTTAAGGTTTACTATAAATGTTAAATAGAGCAGTCATTCTGAACATAATTTAGGTCTGACTTAAAAGTTACCAACCCAATATTTTATTTCTCGGCGTAACAATTAGCTGGTAAGATTGGTTAGTGGAGCTAATTAGGAAGACAAAATCTATAATCCAAGTGTAGGCCGTTTCCTAGTTTCGAAAGCATAGTTGATATATAAGTCTGTTACAAATATTTTTCAATCAAAGTCATACAAGGACAGAAACAAAAAGGTGGAAGAGCAATAGAATAATGTAGAATAATAGGTAAACTACGTGTTTTATTCACTTTGGAAATGTTCTGCAATTTAATTCTTATGCAACTTTTGAAATATGTTTGAACATATCTGTTACATGGATTTTCGTAATTTACTTTAATTAACATGTAAAATTCTTTTTTTACAGTATGAGAATGGAATAGAGTTGAAATTCTCCCTTGTGGATACCTATGGAAACAGTGTATGTATTTCAGCAATACCAGCATTACGAAGACACTATATCTATCTATCTATCCGTCTATATATATATATATATATATATATATATATATATATATATACTGCTATATATATATACTATATATATATATATATATATATATATATATATATATATATATACTACTTTGCATTATATCTCGGATAGGGATAGGGTTGCATCTAGAACAGTTTGGCCCTTTTACTAATTTAGTCTCTTTGTATTATTAAGTGAATACTTCTTATAACTTTTGTGCTTAGTGTTTGTTTTATTTTTGCAGGTAAGTATTCTAAAAAAATCTGGCTAATCTTGAAATGTTGGAATTTACAATTCTGACAACTTTTATGTCAAGAGACAATGAAATTTTCAATACTCATCCCCTCTTTATTAGTGTTCGTCCAAGGTCTCATCAAGATAAACCAAATGTCATAATTTCCAAAGTCCAACAAACCTTCCATACGCTAATTGTGAAACCTCACACTAAAGATGATGATGATGGTGATAATGATGATATTTTTAACATTATCCTCATTTGTTTCCGCAGCTCAGTAAATCTGTTCAACTTTACATCGTTGACGGATGCGATGAACTGCCGCAGTTTAAGAGACCGTCGTTTACTCTGGAGATAGGCGAGATACATATTTTACAATTCTGTAATTTTTAATTCTTGTAGTGGAAACAAACAAGCAAACGAAAACGAAATTCTTGCTGTGCACAAGTGTTTTGTTGTATTTGTACGAGAACTGAAACGACTTGTGTTTCGTTGCTATTGAAGTTTGTTACATTATTGTAAGCAGATCCACTGGATTATTTCAATCATCGTGGCATAAAAGTTTCCTGTCACATCAAAGCATTTTATCAAATAAATTCCAAATTTTTCTTCTTCATCTTCTTGTTATTATTATTATTATTATTAGTAGTAGTAGTAGTAGTAGTAGTAGTAGTAGTAGTGGCCATGATCATTAAGACGTTCAGCAAACAATTTGTCTTTGTACTATATCTTTATTGTTGTGATTATTGCTACACATATTTGTGCATACGTAAATTGTCCTTTCTTTTAATCCAGTTCTCTATGGGTTGTTTCTACATATGACATATCCGCCACTCCCTTAAGCATGTCAAGGTCTGTACGATCAAATTAGTTGAAAAACATTTCAATTTCTTTCCACCCTAACCGTGTCACAAAAAGGCAAAACGAAATCTTGATCTCATATCAGCTGAATCATGTCCTTTCAGCTCGGTCTTTAGTTCTATTTTGTGAAATTATTAAGATACATACGTTTCCTTTATTTCTAGCGATCCGCAGTAACTTGGTTCATAGAGTGTTGTAGTCTAAGGTCCATGTGTTTGATACTGGCATGAGTTGGTCCTAGGGAAAGGCACTTAGCTCCCATTTAAACTTCAATATATAACTTATCATGTGTAACCAGTGAAATTAAACCAGCAAAAATTAAACCACTTTCTTTTTCTTCCCATGATCTTGTTTAAAATGCATCTGTATTGTGCTAAAATGAGATAACTTTGACTAGATGTGCATACAAAAGAGTCTCTCTGAAATACTAAATTATGTTTTGAACATTTAAAGCAAAGACCATAACCCAATGACATATATTTTAAAGAAAAGGTTTTTCTTAAACTGTAAATCAGGCAGCATTAATGGAGAAATGGATGGAAAGTATATCAAATTTTCGAGTCAAATGCATGCCACACTAATTGCGGAGGACGCAACGATGTCTAGACTCAAGATTCGAAACAAAAATCTTGGGAATTTAGCCGTTAGAATCCTCCTTACCATATGATACGCTGCAATAGATTATAATAACAATCAAAAGGGATGGGTGAGGTATTGCAGCTTGCCGTTTTTTGAAGCACATGAAATACAAGATATATATGTCTCCAGAGATTAACCGAATAAATTGCAGTAAACAGAGTATACTTCCAAAGCCCAAGAACTTATTTATTTTATTTTGCTAACATAGTTTGCATTATTTCGCTTACAAACAATTACCCTAATCAGATATGGACCATATCTTTGATAGAAAGATCTTAGTATGTCAATACTGCAACGAATGTTCTGTAGTGGCGCTCAAGAAATTATCATAAATGCAACAGCAAAATAGGCGATGACGATCATTTAATTTACAAACACACTGATCATGCAATCTATAATATAATTTAAATTACAAACATCTTAAACATACACCACTAATGATTCATACTTTATCTGGATACGATTTGCATTCGATTGTTATAACATTAGTAGGAAATGGTCCATATCAAGAAGTATCATTATTACTAACCAATGATGAAAACTACATTTCATTTAGGAAGGATGTGTAGTGGACTGATTTGAAACAGAAGGCAAATTAATGATAGTAGAAGAAAAATCTGATTCTTCAATAGTTGTCAACTTTTGAACCAATTACCATAAATAATTGCTTTGCTATTGCTAACGCTGATACTTTTACTGCAACAATAGAACATTTTGGAGGACCAATACGCAGGTATGAAGTAGCGTCTAACGTCACCTCAACACGTATGTGGCTATATGGTGCCAGCTAAGGGTAAGTTTCGAAAAATGTTAAAAACGAAATGCACAAAAATTAGAATTTAAGGAGCAAAGGACTTACGTATGCAAACAGAATACTAAGATATGTATATATCCTAATAGGCGTATTGGTTTTGGAAAGGTTTAATTCAACTAAATTTCCACCAATAAGAAAGTTTATTAAAGATTCAGCTGATTGGATTGATCGAAGCGGATTATTGATACTAAAAACATTTCAAACTTAATTGTATTGCTGTCTACCATGTAAACAAAGATAGATTATGGTCATGTGACATTCTTAAGGAGTTTAGAAACATATAAATAAATAAGGTAGACATATAATTGCCTACATACTATTGCTTGTTCCTGATTATTCAAATCTGGAATTAGGGCGGCGTCCGCATGATATCAAGCAGGTCTGCTAAAAAAATCAAGGATTATGATAGTGATAAAACGTAATAATGCATGATAAGGGACGATCTGTCTTGTTCATTGTTTACCTAGCTGAAATCAAGACGTAAAGGTTGGGCTATTTAATCTACAAACAAACAACCAAAGAAAGTAATTAACAAAGGTCATATGCCATACAAAGATGATGAAAGTTTTGTTGTATATTAGATGATGATTTATCGGCATCAACATATTGTCAAGGCTGTTTAAAAACCTGACATCTAGTAAAGAATAACTAATTCCGAAAGCGTCTGACTGGTTTATGATGCAGACGAAAATAATATAAAATAAGAATGAGCAGATCAGTTTAGTACCTAAATCGCTGTGCGCGTTTAAAATTAAAGAAAGATATGTTATCGTAATTTGAATTTATTTTGTTAACGTAGAAATAAAAGTAAAAGAGATACATAGACTAGTTTTGTTTGGCTCAAAAGCGATGAATAGAATGATGTATGCAATTAGATAGATCTTAGATGCAAAACAGCATGCAATTAGTTCGACAAGTATTTCTTTAAACTGGTGAGTAACTCGTCTTCAGGAACTAAATCGAAAATTTAAGAAAGAAAATGAATTTGAAAATATGTACTAACAATAAGTAATATTCTATATCAACAAAGATATTTTATTTGTATTTGCAAGGAGAACAATCATAGAAAAGGTATGACATGAATTAGTTTGAAGAACCAGTGCATAACACAATTAAGAATACCAACTTATGGTAGCCTTCAGTAATAGAATTAAGCAAGCAGCTTATACATAACTTCACTACATGATTGATCTGACAAATAAATATGGTAATACATTAATTTGTTTGCTTAATGACAGATACAGAGTCATGGCCTCCTTACGTACAAAATATTAACAATTTACACTAATATGAAAGAAACTGTTTGAATTTACAACACAAGCGATTATAAAGAAGCTAATATTTATGGTGCTCCTCTAATGAATTATAGATACCAAGACCATTTAAAGATAGATCGGAGGTATAAAACTGCGTCAATTTGTGGCGTTCGAAGTAAGCAAAAGCAAAAGATTTGTATATTCTGTTTCAATCAAATCTTGTGAAGACTTTGTCTTTTCACAATTTGTAACTACGCGTTAAACCATATTTGAGGTTATTTTTCCTTTCAAATATATAGTTCTGTTTAAATGATAGATAGTATCTCCATCTGAGTATAAAACATTTGGTTGGCTCCTCCTGCTGTCGTAAAGGAGTTATGAAACTAGAAATTCGTTCCAAAGTATGTTTGCTATTGATTGCTTTCTCTGTTTTCCTGGATGTAATCGAAAATCTCTTTTCGTACTAGTTGATTTTGGTTTATGTCATGATATTGTTTTTCTTAGGTGGATGTATATATATATATATATATATATATATATATATATATATATATATATATATATATATATATATATATATATTACGCAGATGAAGAATGGGAACACAATATTTTGTTCACTGTGTTTTTATTTTTGACTATGTTAACGATTAAGGTAAATACCCCCGTAACCTGACTAAAATGTTCCCTTTTCCTTTGCTTTACTTCATGTATTCAGTACATCATATTCAATTTTTAGCCTTTAATATTATCGTATCGTTATCGTCTAAAATTTTAATCATGTAGTGGAGGTTTTCATTGCATTTGCAACATAATCAATTACTTAATAGCGACATTGATTAATTTGTAGTCGTTTCATTTACATTTTAAGGCGAGTTAATTAGCTCTTTGTGTGCTTTATTTTTCGTTTTTTCATTACACAACACATGACATAATCTTCTTGATCATCTTCAACATTCTTATTTCAGCTAGTACACAATTACAAACATCAAACCTGAAGCCAGCTCGAGTTAACGTTGGAAGGTTAAGTCGTCATTCAAACTCTTAAATCAATCAAGTAAGTAGGCTTTGCTCCTCAAATTCGATAGTCCCTCCTTGTCAGTACTAGTACTGAATGTTTATCTGGGCATCCCGCACAAAATAAATATAATTTGTTTTGTGGTTACATTTTTTCTATTTGTTTTTATGGTTTTTCCCGTTTTGGACATTACCTATGTTCTTTTATTAGGTAATCTATTATCATGCGTATTACTTATATCGAGCCATAAACAATGGTGATCCCTATAATGTTATTACATTTTTAAGACTAATGTTGCACATTTCAATATGGTTTTGTTCCTAGTTAGGGAAATCTTTCGTTACTTCTGTAAGGTGTTGATTCAATTTATATTTTTGTGACTAAAAATGTTTACGAAGCTTTCTACAGTAATCATTATTCTTTCTTTTGCCGAACTGAAATACTTCACGACCATTTTTGTCTTTTCTAATAGCAATAGCTCTTTAAAGCGCATTTTCGGTGAATCAAGTATGACATATGTCAAGGTAGTATTAACTGTATCATAGTTAATTCTATCTCATCTGATATCAGCATAAAAGAAAGAAATTTTATTTATGTATTTTTCGTCAGATGTAACCTTTATATCAGAAGCAGTTGCATCGTTACATAGACAAATATTCTCCAATTCACAGTCTTGATTAGCACGTTTTATTACTTCAGAAGATGCTTTCTCCATTCAAATTATATATCTAAAATATTGAGGAAGAGCATAGTCATGTAAAGGACTACGATCTGTTACTATCTGAAAATCAAGTGACATTCTAAACATTTTTCCCTATTAAATAAAGTAAACAACTTTCTTACCAGTGTGTTGTATATCAGCTGCACCAGATTATAAATTTCAAAGCTAATCTATTGTAATTATCCAGCTTAAAATATCATCAATACAATAAGAAACGGTTAGGTCTTTATTTGACATTCTTTCCAGGTTGTTTGTTGCATACAACTGAGTTGTTAAATGATCCTCTAGCTTTAATATGCAGCAAAGTTAAAACGTAAACAAAATCCACCAGATACAGTTACGACATTTGGTCTTAATCTATGAATTACTATTTGTAACATTTGTTTTGTGTCTTTACTACTTGGTGTGTGTGTGTGTGTGTGTGTGTGTGTGTGTGTGTTTTACACAATGATGAGATTAGGATGTTTAATATCGTGTTGTATCATTTATTCTGTTTGTTAGTTGCTATATATTTTCCATTATGGTACTATTATTATTGGTTCAGATAGATCAAGTTATTGAGATGCAACTAATTTTAGTGTATGAAGCTAACATGTTCCAATCCTTGAGGTACTAAAACCCCATAAACATTATTGTGTCCATTAGAATGGCAATAACAACATACTTATAAGTTTTCTGAATAATTGAAGGCTGGTAAAAGTAATTGAGTTTAGGTTTCTCATGTCTCTCTACAATCATCAGAATGAGTATACGAATAAAGACAAAAAGCTTGATTTTTGTGTTAGGTCAGGAGTAACTACATTTTCTTTCGTAATCTTTCACGCACGTAACTGAGTACCTTTGCACAGTATGATTAGCGTGTGTCAGTTAGCATGTGTCAATTTCCTTCCTGTCCAACATTTGGATCAAATAATTGAAACATTCAAATAATTTCTGCAAATGCTAAAAACTAAAAATAATTCCCCAATCGTCTTTGCTGCACTGCTATAAAGTAAATGTTAAATCAGAATATAATTCACTGTTATCACTTCTTACAACTAAAACGAATAGAATGTTCCTGTGGTTAAAAAATATGTTAACAATTCAAGTATTACACACTTTTAAGCAAGCGTATTGATATCTACTGAGTAACCAAATTATTAATACTTTCCAGTAGTCTAACATAAAAATTAATTAATTTATTTCAAAGACATAATATGATGTATCTATAGTTTACAGCTCATATTAAGTAAAATCGCGACAGAGCATAATCAAATCCATAAGAACTAGCCATTACTTGTGAATTGTTTATCTAGGGAATACAATAGACGAAGTGTATTGACACCGGTACATCCAAATCTGCCAAAAGGTATGTACCCAGTTTATTATTTCAAATAACAAAAACGCATCAGATATACAGCGAACATCACAAATCATTACACATACGAAATAAATCGATTTTTAAACCTTTTAATAAGGATAAAAACCTGTTTGGTATACTATCAATGTCAACAATCATAGTACTAACTGCAATGAGTTTGTATTTTATTCTAGGCTTCTTCTTCATGCATTGCTAAAGTTTTTCTATCGGTAATGGTGTTGATTACAAAATTTTGTTTTCCGTGATCATTTTGAACGCCTTTGTTTCGGGTTTGTTTCAGATCATTTATATCTTTTCTTATTCGTTTTACTGTTCTGTTTAATTCACCAATTCGCCTTGAATCACAACCATTGTTATATTATATTGATGTCTGATGCCTAGTTTATAACTTTGATTTTAGTAATCGCGTTTTGAGAGTTAATAAGTTTTGATCTCTCGGTACTTTAATCTTGTCACTTAAGTCATTACTATAAACATTATTGGTTGTTCATAAAGATCATACTTTCGGTAACGCTTATTTTTTATACTTTCATATGTCTTTTGGGTAATTCCTCTTAAACCATTCATTTTCTGGTAAACTAATAGTTTATGTGCCCAGTTGAACTTCTGAGTTTATCATATCAATTGTAAAGTCATCAACTAACTTTGCAATCTATTCATTGTTGTGTTTTTTCTTGTCTTTTAATTATTTTTGCAATCGTTCATGTCAAAATTACAGAGCGGTGTAATTTTCCAGAGACTTTAGACTTTGTTCATGCCAGTCTCTAAGGCAGATATATGTTGTTTATCGTTTAGGTTCTAAGTATTGTTAACAAATTGTATTTAATCTAATGGAAAAATGTCTTCCTTTTCAACGTATATGATTCAATAATCAAAAGATTCTCTTACGGATATTTCTTTAGTCACTGCAGTAATTAATGAAGCTATTTATTGATGACACATTGCAATAGACAAAGGCTTGGCTATACTAGATACACACACTGTAATCACACCGTGAAAGTCTATTACATTACCTTCTTTATCTATACTGATATTCAACCTGGTTTATCCTAGCAATTATTCGTATAAACTATCTACATGATATAAAATGAAATCACCGTTGAAAACATTTTTACAGCTAATGACTCTATCGAATATAAATTAAAGAATGTAACGAATGTATTCTTACGACTAAGGTACTATTTGGTGTTATTGATCTGGTCTAAGAAAATGTAAACATTTTAGGGTTTGAAAGCTCACTAACTGTATTTGACTTTGTGCATGTAAATTAAACATTTATAACATCGATCTAGAAGTAAAATTGCTTTATCATTCCTGATGAAATAAAATGTTCTGCTCCTTAGACAATTTGAAATATTGCAATAGTGGAAGAAAAGTGCACTATGTAATGAAAGTAAAATTGTATCATCTCTGTTACCAACTGGTTTTGAAAGACATGTTTATTAGGTTGTCCTTCTATGTTAAGGAAACTCCATTTAAAACTAGCAGAAATTACATCAGTTATAATTTTAGTAACCTGGAGTCACATATAATTAATTTTCTTTGGATTCTTTGCTATTTTCGCTATTGCAATAAAGTTTTTATTTTCTGTAAGGTTTCCAAAATATATTTTAGCATTTCTTTCCAACGTGTATTTTCCTTGTATGTTCCTTTTTAGTTCTTTGTATATTGACTTTCTGTGTTGCTTATGTTTTGTGATGAAATTTGTTAATCTCCTTGCAACTGACGTACTGGGTAGCTATCACAACAAATTTCTCGTGCCTTATTTATTTATTGACTATTGCATTACTCACTATATAGTCATTACTGTTTAAAGTATTTATTGCATAGCTTCAATTTCATCCTATTGTGAACATTGCTGTATAAGTGCTTTTATTTATTTGTTTTTAGCAATACACCCCACTGTAGGTGCACTAAAGTCGCTGAAAAGGGATCATAAATCGTGTTGCTATTCCTGCAATAATTAATTAAAATTCAGGTGTTATACCACACTCACCAGAAGCTGTTATCCTTCTAACGTCTACCCAGTTAAGAACATGTGTATGTATTTTATACATTCGTTTGAAACCTGTGTTATGTTAAATATCTTGCATTAAATTGCATATAATTTCGTTGGTCTTTTGCTACAGAAATTATTTCTATTATCTATTGTAACAGTTGGTGATATAGTGGTTGTTTACGTGGTAATTGTTCTTCCATTTAGATGTATGAAATAGATAACTTAGTCTTAGGGATAAGGTCAATAAAGTCTAGAGCATGAGTTGTGTAAAATGTTTCAGCCTTGTTTACTTCTATCGTTGTTTGGTTGGCATTCATTCGATTAGATTATAACAATCTAAATATATTTACATATCTAATTACTTGTTCTTGTATATCTAGTGATATTGGAAAAGTATAACGCAATGAAATTAGAATATGTAACGATATGACTTCTTCAGTACCTCTGTTTATCAGTGCAGGTATGGACATTTCCAACAAGTTCTTGAAAGTGTGAAATAACCCACTGTATAAATTTAATATGCTGCTGTGTGTTAAATAGTGTTGTTATGATATTTTCCAACATGCCACTTACTCGACAAAATATTTAGAGTATTTATGGAAATAGATATGTCTGTTTCTTTTACATAACTACTTGTAATAGTTGTTCATATTTGAATTTTTCTCTAGAGCTTATTCCCCATCCTCATTGATCTCGGGTTGCATATGACATACTCCAGATTTTAACCCGATATCTCTGAATACATAAATCCTAAACCATCGCCATGAAAAAACACATTCTATCATGTAATAATTATGTTAAAACTCCTTCCTCAATATTAAATCATCTTATTTATTAATCCTTGTTTCGCTTCTTAACCTTGCTTTAAATATTTCTGCTCAGGAGTGTGTACATTCTTGTAAATGTTTTCCGAGCTTTTTTTCCAAGTTCAGCTCTTTGTGGATCTTTCGTCTCTTGTGAAGTTACCTTTTCTGGCGGCTCTATAACCTCGAAAAATTCTTTAGCTCTGTTCTCACTACGTTCTGTTTATTTTGCAACACGAGTAGCTCAGTAAGTAAGGCTAACAAAGCTCTAGTTAGCGCAAATACGATTTTCATGTTAGACTGAAGTTAATCAAAGACATCGCATCAAAGTTCACTCATATTATGTGCATGCTGTAAGATGAAGGTAGTACAATCTTAATAGTATACAAATGAGTGATACAATGGTTTAAAGTAAATGGAGTCCAAAATATGCTCAAGATGTGAAGACGACAAAGCATAACTGAGTTTAATTAACTAAGTTTACTTAAAGCAGATAAATAATGCAAAACATGCCAGAAGGAATGCAGAAACAGAGAAATGGTCAGTTTAGGAGTAAAAATAGACAACACTAACATGAGGATAAGTACACAAAACAAATGTACAACAATGACTTAAATTTCAAGTCCATTCCCTTGCGAAAAAGCAGCATTTTACAAGCAAACAAGTAATGTATAAAGTCAGTCATTGAGTTAATGATACTCAGAGTTATATCAATTAAATTCGAATGCAGGAAATGATTAATTCTGAAAAGACCGCTGGTATGAATTAAAGAAACCTCGATATAGAATATATTTTGTTCATGCACGTCCTGTAACTTTTCAGACCCAAACAACAAAAGTATGTTTCCACTGATCAAACACAAATGCATGATAGCAACTGAACCATATTTTAAAAGTGATAAAAT
Source organism: Megalonaias nervosa (assembly GCA_016617855.1). NCBI lineage: Eukaryota > Metazoa > Mollusca > Bivalvia > Unionida > Unionidae > Megalonaias > Megalonaias nervosa. The sequence continues at coordinate 36,061 of JAECUM010008356.1, read as the reverse complement.
GCCATAGCAAAAAGAAACAGAAGAATACAATGAAAAGGAAAATATTGTTACAACTTCAACCTTCATCATGGATACCAAACTGAATTGGATAACCTAGTATGCCTTATATATTGTTTTGTAAAACGTTTTCGTATTGCTCAATTACGTATTTAAGTATGTAATGGATATACATTCCTGTAATAACAATAGCTGCTACGATCTCTGTTAATGAGACAGGGGTATCGATTAGAAAACAACCAGCACACATGTATTAGGTCCAATGTAGTTTTAATGTTTTCTCTTTCACGGATTTGAGACTTGGTTCACTTATGTCACTTTTGATCTGTTCGTTCTTTAAATGTTACTCAAGTTGCACTCAGCAGAGAAATGGGTCATACAAACCTAAATCACAGAAACCTAATAAAATATCTTATTTGTCATTCTGCCACGCAGTCATACCTTAATTCTCCTTTTTATTTGTATAAGTCACCAGACAAGTCATTCTACTATTTCTGACAAAGACTACTTTGATATTTAACTCATTTAACATATGAAAAAGTTTCGAATATACGTTTTATTTCCTTTCTGTCGATTTTTCCTACTCCTTGTTGGTTAAAGTTTTTTCCAGTTATGTTCTTGTATGTTCTACTTTTTGTTTCCAGCTAACTTGTATTCTTCTTCGTCGTGGGTTTGCACTGCATAGCTTCTGTTAACGATAGCTTTGTTTCCATAACTCTACTTTTAATCTTCTATAAAGTCTATGTACTTTAATGTTTTGTTTTCTTTGTATAAATCCATTTTAATAGTCTGCATTGGCTGAAGTTGATGAACTCGTATTGATGGTCCTCTTTACTGTTCCTTATGCTGATAGAATAATACATGAAAGTCACGTTGCAGATAAATTAAGGGGAATTTAAAACTATGCAACAAATTACTGCTTCTCTAGGTGCAATGGAACAATACAAATACTATACAAAAAGACGATTAAGCATAGATTAAAGACAATATCAATACATTTTGTCAAGTAAAGACTAAAATTTCTTATATTTCTAACATATAGGCAAATATCATATACACATTTCTAAAAAGAGCAAACTAAATACAATGTTATCATCTAACTCCAAAGCTACAAACATTGTTGGAATTTACTTTCTCCAATCTTTCAGAAAATCAAACAAATCGACATTATAAAATTGTAAGCCTACAGGTACACCTTTTCATAACAAATTGCAGAGATTGATGTTCAGTAAAACCAGCCAATACAAGTTCTAGAGGGAGCAAATTCACGTAATCAACACAAATGAACCATTAGGACAGCAAGTTAAAGAAGCAGAGACTATAATAGATGAATTACAAAAATATCTTACAGCAGACCACCTTATAGATTATATATACTGGACGAAGCAATATAATTTAGAAGTTATGCAGATACAGCTATTTATTAGAATTACCTAAAAGAAAATGGACAGAAGCTGTCTTTTAAAACAATCTTCAGCACAAATTGCGTTTGTATTAGATGATTATATTAGTTTCATTACCGGAGCAGTACTATTCGGTTTATTATTTGAAGTTTTGATCCAAGGTGATCCAAGGTGCAGATACAACAGTACAAGAATTAAATGAAGAAGAGCGTCTTAAAGGTATAATGATAACTAGTTAGTTAATATTCTACATATAAAGTAAATTGCACCATTTCTGTCCCTCTACAAATTTTATACCATCCATCTCTTGTTTTATAGCAGCTATATTGTAATTAATTTTATAGGTTTCTGGAATTCCATGTCTTACCACGTGATTGTTTATAGCAGTATATATTTCTAGAGTATAACATAGAACAACATAAGTAAATTGTTACTGTGACGAATTATATTACTTATATCACCATATCATTTATTAACACAAATATATAACAGCATAGTTAAGCCAGGTTTAGCAACAATCTTATTTTATGTTTTCTTGTAACACGTGTCCTTCTTTATGCAAAATTAAATTTTCAATCAACTCCTTGCAGTGTCTTGTGCAGTTTTAAAGGTGCTGAACATAATAGATCCACATGTTACAGCCTTGATCCCAGAAACCAAACAGGACCTTGACATCAATAAGGAGGTCGTCACTGACACCTAAGTCAAAAAAGCAATCAACGGCAATAAAAACTGGAAAGCTCCAGGTGCGGATGGCATCCGCCCAGAAATGTTAATATCAGAAGACACGGAAACACCAAATATTCTCAGAGAAATATTCCAAAACATATTGGGGCGTAAAGAAACCCTCAACAAGAGGACAACTAGAATCATCGTCAAGGTAATAAAAAGGGTGGCGTTGGAGATTGTGACAACTGGAGTGATGATACCCTGATATCCCCACCAACAGCATCTTTTGCAGAATCATTCTCAACACAAAGGAAAATCCTGGATTTACCAAATTTGCATTCTCTGACAAATACTGGGGAAGACAACTTTATGGAAATGTACCATCTACATCAGCTTCGTAGAATATGAAACGGCTTTTTTAGCCTTCACTGTGACTCTAGAAAATGCTATCGTTCTGTGATATCATACCGAAAATTGTAAGCATCATCAACCTACTTCTGCACCAAGAATTCCAGTCTACAGTCATCTGCGAAATCCATAACATAGACTCTTCGATCGTCAACACATGCGTAAAGCAATGTTGCATCCTTACATCTTTCCTCCTCACTCTTGCCATCGTCTGCCTCATGAACGAGACAACTGTGACCAGCAATGTCGGTATTATGTGGAGCCCAACCGCATTTCCTAGAAGACACTAACGTTGCTAATGGTACTGACCTGTTCTTAGGCCGACATATAGATATATAAAAAAAACCCAACAGGTAGACACAGTGAGACAGGCCTAAATAAGACTGAAAGTAAACAGCAATAGAAGCGAATTAATAAGGAAAGCCCTTAAAACCGATGACTTTATCACTGTGATAAATGAATCAATTGAGGACTCAATTGAGGAGGTACAAGAATTCACACGTCTTGGAAACGAAGTGTCCACACACGGAGAATCGGAGAACCGTAACGAGAATTAGTAAAACAAATAAAATCTTTCGTATGTTGAAATATATATGTACGTCCAAACAACAAGAACAAGCTGACGATTTACCGAAGCAATGCCATCACAGTGCTGCTGTACGGTTCTGAATGCCGGAACCTAACATCAAGGATTGCATGTATGCATGAAATCTTTCAAAACAAGTTCCGGAGGAAGATTCTTGGCATCTTCTGACCAAAGAGGAAATAATGAAGATCTTCATCAAAAGAGGGTATATCCATCTCTTGCCTATGTTGACAATATAGGCAAATATCGATGGCTTTGGTATGCGTGCCAAGTGTAAAAACAGTCCTCAGCTGGACCTAAGACACAAAAAGATAGAGGCGTCGGTACAACGAAATACGAAATAGGACTATGGAGGAAGATAATATGGCCTCACGTTGATTACCATAGTACGTGCGGCTTAAAACCGATATCATTTACGCTTTCTCTAATTGGGTAACATATATGAAGAAAATAATACGTATATTTGCATTGTATATTTTTCATTACATAAAGTGTTCTGCAAGTTACTTCCCTGTAGTGACCAATATTATCAAAGTAGCTGAATATAAAATAACTTAAAATGAGACAATTGTACTTATTGCTAAGAAAACGTCAAAATCGGACAGAATAAGAAGTGCAGAAAATTAAAGTGCTAAACTCACTGCAATAACAAAATACATCACAGTTGGAAATACGTTGAAAATATAACAAAACAAAAAACTACAAACAGAACATTTCAGAACAGAATCAAATTTTATTATCAGACTAACTTTAATATTTGTCACAAATTGATGAATGCATGGCCAAAATACAATCTCAAACTGACTAGTTTGACAGTTGGTTATCGCATGTCCTATAATGGCACTTAACATCATGAACAGGTACTAAGGGTAACCTAATTGCCTACAGATACAACAAAGCAACTTGAACTAATAATCCTGGATGATTCAGAGACGACGATGCCAATCGTGAAAGATTGATCGTAAAATTAATCGTTTAGTGATCTGTTCGGAAACCTGTAATCCTTGAACAACCCACAGCTGTTGAAAATTACTTGAAATCTCTAAATCTATATGTATTATGTTTTGTACTTAGTCTTATCTGCTAATTTTGCAGCCAAAAACAGAGGTAAGAAATCTCTAGCTATCTCTGTCTTTGTCTATGCCTGTCTGTCTGGCTGTCTCTCTGTTATATTTATCGCGCATAACACTAGTTGTGATCTAAACGTTATTGTATTGTCACGAACTCAAATCCAGCGGTCTTTTTGTCCTTGCATTTGGAGAAACTAGAATTTCATATATATTTATTTATTTCATAAACTTATTGGGATGTCATCGTGTACCAAGCAATACGATTTTTTTCATATTAAGCATCATTGCTTTGAAAGTGTGCGGAACATGATAACATAGTAAGTGAATTGGAGTAGTAAAGCCCAAATATTTTAGGCGAGTATTTGGTGCTCGATTTTATAGTGAATGCTTTTGCCTACAAGTTGACATTATAATCCTATCTAAGTGCTAAAAGTGACTGTGACATAATGTTGAGTTTTGATTGTCATACATAAACATATCGAGAACAATTTGCATTAAAACTCATTAGATCTAGCTCAACAAATATTTCCTATACAATCTCTCTCTCTCTCTCCCTCTCTCTCTCTCTCTCTCTCTCTCTCTCTCTCTCTCTCTCTCTCTCTCTCTTATATACGTGTGGTAAAGCCTACCGAGAAAAACGACAAATCAATATATGATATGCTTCGAAGATAGAACCGGTGAGTACATTTGAAATGTACAGTCAAATTGTAAATGCATAAAAATTATGCTCAGCAGGTGTTGTAAAACCTTAAATGTTCAAAACAATTACCTAGAAATAATGTTTATTAAAAAAGCACTGTTCGTCAGTATAACATTTTATTCGGTAAAGAAACAGTTAATATGTAATTAATCGGTAAGTTAATTAAACGTTTCGAGTAGCATTCAAAATTATTGATTGTTACATTTACATGAATACAGGAGTACGCAAAATTACTACAAATACCCTCGAATTTATTTTCACAGTATTTGGTCTTGAGAACGGCCACATGCGCATGTTTTAAGTTAAGAAAAGACATTGTAAGTTATGTCTGATGAATTTTTGTTTTGAAATCTTGCAATATCTTATTCTTTGATAGCTGCGTTGCAATTCATTATTATTATTATTATTATTTTTAGTAGTAGTAGTAGTAGTATTAGTATTAGTATTATTGTTATTATTATTATTAATATCATTGTTATTATTATTATTATCATTATTATTGTTGTTGTTGTTATTATTGTTATTGTTATCATTGTTATTATTATTATTATCATCATCATCATCATCATCATCATCGTTATAGTTATTATCATTATTATTATTATTATTATTATTATTATTATTATTATTATTATTATTTAGTTTCATTAATATAAGATAGTTCCTTGTAGCACTGAGTATTTACAGATAGCGGTTGCTGAATTGAACAATCAAACTGATTAGTTTGATTTTTGTTCTTACTTCATATGTGAAACCGAAAGGATACGTGAAAGAATAAGAACTTGAAACATGTCAAATGTTCTTTAAGTGATCTCAAGGTTACAGCAATCAAGAAAAAAAAACTTTACTAAAGATTTATTCCGTAGCTACAAAAGGGCATACTGATTAGTCCATTTATTGCTTGTAGAAGCGGCTTTTATTAAATTATTTTAATGTTCTCTTCCACCATTCATGTATCTCATGATTTCAATATTGATATTTTGCTATATTTTCAGTCTGATTATTGGATGGCGATATACAAAAAAAAAACGTTTAGAACTGAGACTAAAAATGGAGGCTTGTATCTTTTGAAGAATTTAGATTACGAGAACAACAGCTTCTATCAGTTTTACTCTTTATGCGCAGGTATGTAAATTTTTCTGTTATTAATCTATTTATCCCCTCCCATGCAAACGCACATCTCACATTATTTAGAACATATCTCAAATTTTACTTTAATACTCTAGACTTTTCGTAACATTTCTGATTCATACTGTATCAATATTTGTTGACTTTATACGAAATAAATAATAATTTCTATTCGTTTTTATTTATCTTAATTTCAGCTTGAGAAAAATACGAGAGGCTGTTTTGGCACTCAAAACTGATTAATGTCATCAACTATATTCACTTTGACATTACTGTATAAAACGGTCACTATCATGCCCAGAACTAAAATTCAGACTAAAAATAGGAAAGTCATGAAATCAGACAAAACAATTCCACACAGTTTAAACACACAGGTTCTACAAATACAAGAGAAGCAACAAAACTATGTTCCTTTAAAAGAAAGAAACCAACCACAAATCTCTTTTTAAACGGATGTCATTTGTGAGAGTCTTTACCAGCTCTGTGTTATATTCAAAAGAGAATATACAATGTGAAAACAGCATTTAGAAGGTATTGCTTCAAATCTGAGTATGAGCTAAATGCAAATAAAGTAGGATAAAGAAATTAAAACATTTATCAACACCAATATGGAAGATAATACTTAGGCGGATGAGAAAATTAAAGTGTTTACCATTGGCTCACAAAACTGATTATGCAATAATCATAAAACTGTCGTCAACAAGCTCATAAGCTCATGCAAATTCCCGGCCGAGTCATAGAAAAGACTTATAAAAGTAATACTAGCAGCTGCCTCACATGGAGATCAACGTTATGAGGTTAGTGTTACGACTGGTCGGCATGTATGCTCAAGTGCTAGATATCACTATAATCTGCCACACTGCAGACATCGTAGTAATTTGACTGAAAAATCGCTAAAGCTACGTTAAACACCCAAATCAGACACATATGAAAACTTAATATCACAATCCACAATATAGCGATTTTGGCAGGTTTAATTGGTTTCGTTCCTAGTTCTTCAAAATCTGTAGGCTTTAAAATTTTTGTTGTATTTGCCCTCGAATGTTATATATTTATTCCATCTAAATTTAGCAATGATATAAGTATTACTTCGAACTGCAATGAAATATCTCTCTCCACACACACACACACACACACACATTGTACAACATATATATATATATATATATATAATGTTATATGTATTATGTGTATAGGCTCGTACGAAAGTAACAAAGAAAAGAGTGAAGCCAACAAGTTTTGTAAATTTAACAAAATAATTTATTTCCCTAGAAAACAAGGTAAAAATATGAAAAAGGACTTACGGCTTGTGAATCTAATCCAAAAACTAATCCTGGAATTTAAAAGTATAAGTCTTATCATTAAAAAGTTCTAAGTGAATCAAAGTTCGAATCCCGATGAAGTTCCAATATGGAAGGCGATGACGTCTTCTGTAACCTGTTTTTGTGTTGTCGTGTCAACAGTTCCTTCTTGAATCACTAAAATTAATATTCCGGCTTTAGAATTACGACTGATTTCCAATAAATGTCTTTGTCCAAGAATTCTGATGAGCACTAGATAAAGTCTCCAGGGAAAATAACTTTTTTAAAATAAAAACTCAATTCAAACTAGCAACAACACAATAATACCTTTGAGCCCGAAGGTATGAATTACGACTAACTAGAAAAACACCACGATACGTCACTTTAACTCCACTTACAACGCAGAACGGACCACGTGAAAGGGTCACGTGATCACTTACTTTCAAGATTCGCAGTAACACCATATGTTAATGATCACGTCCGCCATGGATGAATTCGATTCCACTGAACGAATCTATAAGATTGAATAATAAAAAAATGTTGTTTACATAGAACTGACACGCAACCCAAGTATGACCTTGATTACGACCAATGATTTTCACTCTAGGAAAGAAATAAAAAAAAATTTTACCAGTTCTGAATCAAGGTCCGGAACTAGGTCAGCTAAAAATACAATTTAGCAGTATTGGTTATTTACCAGGTCAAAACTGAACTGAAAAATGTCAAATACAGTGAATAAAGTTATCATTACAATAACATGTAATGAAATAAAAATAAAATAAAAAATTTAAAACTAACACACAAGTAATTAAATTACATATACGTAACAGTATGTAAGTGTATGTGTGTGTGTTTTTGTGTGTGTGTGAACTTTATGTAAATAATTCATGCCTATATCGGTTCTGCCTTGTTTTATTATTTCCAGGATACATGTAACCTCACTGCGGTGCCGGCCAATTTGACCGTTCGGGTCATGGACGTACAGGATAAATCACCCTTCTTTATAGGGTTACCTTACATGAGGAATATTCCTGAGGGGAATTATACTGTAAGTACCCAATACATTGAAGTAGAGTTTTATCCACGGTACGATTCAAATAAGTCCTAGAACATCAGATAATTTCGGAATGAGATCCCTAAGCGCTTGTGCATATCTTATGTAGAAGACCAGTTTCTGCTTGAGAGAGTGTTTCATACTTTGAGCTGTGTGATGTGTACCCATAAAATTCTAAGGCATGACTGACAGTGTTGAGTATCTTGAATTAAACTTTGATACAAACGGTGACGCTGTCTTTTATCAAATATGAAAAACATCATTGTAATCAAGATAACTGTACAAAAATGTACAATTATTTATAACTAAAACTGTTTCGCAATGTTAAAAATTATATAGTATATACTTTGATATATGTTCCGCATTTACTTTGCTTTCTCTATATTTTTGATAAAACTTGCAGCTAATCTTTCATAATTAATTCTTTATAAAAATAAGTCATTCATAAACTCCTCTGTCGACCTTGCAAACCTATCTGCAAAATATTCTTTTCGAAAAAATTCTGTCAGGGTTTTCGGTTCATTGTACATGTTTTCATATTTGAAGTCGCACCACATGCGCTTATTGAGATGCCTCCCAGATACTGTTTTGCAATCATCGTGAAAGCATAACATAATTTGCAATCTTACAAAGGTGAATGTTAGCTTTGGTAGTTAAGTGTATGTACATGATTTATCGTTATTTTTCTATATTCTTTTAATTATATGCTCTCTGCACTCGGATTCGCCAATTATTAAGCACTGATAAAGAATGTAACTTTCTTTTGTTTTTGTTTTTTATAGGATTCAGAGATATTGCGAATCGAGGCTTTCGATGGGGACCTTGGTATTCCAAATAAAGTTAAATATTCATTAGTCAATAGTAAGTATTGTGCTTTCACGATGACAAATATGTTTTACCAGGGATACATATATTTTTTCCTGTAAACCTGTTATAATCAATTAGAATCTTATAAGCTGATATGCTATTATCAAACCTTTGCTATATGAATTGACATTATATGCATGTATTTTGTGTGCAGGATACAGATGGAAACTCCTTATGATAATACATCTTTCATACAGATGTGTATCTTTCTCGCAAGAACAGATTCGAAATCATATCAGTCAAGCTCATTCAGTTTTTAGAGGCAAAAAAAAAAAAAAAAATGAAATATTTGAGCAAATGTAAAAATAGGTTAAGTATTATAGAAGGTAATAGCGGACTTAAATATGTATGCTGCTAACTACGATTCTCAAAGGTTTAAATTATACTGATGATGATGAACAAGTAGTTTCTCCGGCAAATACATTATCTGATAACATTATATTATCATGACTTTCTTTGTTACTTCCGAATCCAGCTCTCGCGAAAAGACAGAACACGTCTGTTAATGTATTATATAGACGAAGAGAAGCAATTCCTTCAGGATAACTTCCCTTCTATCCTCTAGATATATACCATTGTATCCAGTTTAAATCTGTTTCACTTTCGCTTCCATTTCCTCCAGACACTCCGGTGAGATTATATAAATTTAGAGCTTAAATTTAATAATCCACATTTCATTTTCATTAGTACGGTAAGTCAAGATGTTGTTTTATAAGGTGCATACAAAATTACTTGTATAACCCAGTTAATTTATTAATACTTTTCGTACCGTTTTTTTTTTTTGTGACATGTGATTTCAATCGATTAAGTTGTATTTCACTAGAGAAAATTTCTGGAGCTATACTTATGAACTATTACACTTCTAAGTCCTTTCGGTAAGGCGGTTTACATCATAATATACACAAGACACAAGACGCATACAATTTCTCGATTGAAACACACATGCAATGCGTGAGCACTTGATACAAAAATACGGAGGCCAATGTTTTGGAACAACGGCTCAAGGACCACAGAAATCGAGCAAGAATACATCTCACATCCGATTCATTGGTTAATCTCATGGGTGATATCGATATACACTCTCCACCTCTCATTTCGATGCAGAAATAGCATCAGAACATAATGTACCCGTGAATGCAGTAGGCTTTTTTGAGTAGTCACATGGGTGATATCGAGACGACCTCTCCACCATCCATAAAAACGCAGAAAACGGCCAGAACAAACTGTATCCGTGAATACCGTTGAATCGTTGAGCAGCATCGTGAGTGATGTTGAGATGTCATCTCCACCCACCCCGCACCCCACACAGACGCAGAAACAGCGTAAGAACATAATGTATCCTTGATTACACTTGAAAGCACAGGCGATTCCAATTAATCCAAGGATTCGCACATGTCAACATTCTGGCATTTATATCTTGTAATCTCACTGGTGAGAAGCCCGGGACCCCACCACTGAGTTGTGATGGCTCACAAACAGATATGAAAACACCCATGAGACGTGAGGACTTGCAATTGAAATATCAAGAAAACCAGCCAGAAGGTGACGATTTAGAATTTGACCAATACGGTATGGGCGGACGGTCCTTACCAATATTGTATGGAAAGAGACCGACTATGCCGCACTCACCGTTCCGAATGTCGAACAACCAGTCCAGAGATACGAACGAGTTAGGTACGATTACAGTGCTCAGGAATCTTTAAACTCCGACCACAGAACCAGATGTTCAAACAGAGTACATAGCCGTTTGGCCGCATTGACCATTCTACAGCAGCTGTCGTGAATGCATGGCATATACCATCATTGATACGCTGTTCCGATTGCCGACTAAACGGTCCAGTCGATCGACTAAGTTATGCACGTTTACAGTTCTTCGGCTCTGTTATTTTAGACTGGCGGGCCGCCCGACCGACCGACGGGATCGACTATTCCTTTGAAACTCACTGCGAACTGGCATTGCTTATGAAGTCGTCTGTCCGAGTCAAACAGGCAGCGCCGAAGCGAAATCATGATGCATGCTGATGATACCGCATGTTGATGTATCGTTGCTGAAGGTGATGAAACGGAAATCCCGAACATGCCTATTCGGAAGTTTGAACGGACGCTATTTAGTTTACCGCAGAAATAGAGTAAATCTGTACGATCTTGTCTCTGTCGAAATGCCATCCTCCACATGCAAGGTCAGTATCATCAATATCTTGGTATACGCAGATGGTGATGACACCATTTCGTCATTCTGAATCTTGCCAAAATGGTCAAAGATTGCAAAAATTACCTGGCATCTCTTGGAGAAATCGCTATCCCAGTAATGCAAAAGCTTCTTTATGTTAAATCAGTTACAAAGACATTTATCACTGGTAACAAGCCAAGCAAAGGGATATTATCTCAACACAAGATGTCTAGATGTTGACAAAGAGCACTTTCAAGTCTTTGACCTGAAGTCAAAGTTTATCAGGAGCGTTGTGTCGACTTCCTGCCTACTTGACTTAGCGCATCTGATGATATTTTTCGTCCAGCTGGAAAGGCCGCTAGCTACCATTACTCTTTCCATATGCGCTCCTCTCAGTTATCCACTCCTGTTAGGGCGTCAAATTGAGAAGATGAGACAATAGACACAAAAGTTGCCGTATATCTATCAATGCAATTTACTGTCTCGAATCGACCTTATTAGGGAACGCACGTGAGAAGATGCGATTGTCGCCAGAGAATTCGCAGTAGCGGTTCATATGGCCATAGTTTCGCATACAAAATTGGAGTGGAGAGAGACGAACACAGTTTCTCCCGTTCACATGCCTTCCATCAATCGTCAGTAAAATATACAGTCACTCACGACCTCTTGCGACCTACCTGAGGAATTTGACAATCTTTTTTACGTATCATTTTGACCATCTATTATCGCAAAACGATGGGCGATAAATCGACATCTTCCGGACAAACGAGAACATATGACCTGGTGTAAAGTCTCTTTATACTCAAGAACAACCTTGGTTACGAAGTCCAACAGCAATTGATGCATGCGATAGAGTTACGACGAGTACGTAATCAGTCTTGACATGTCTGATGTTTACTTCCATATAAAAATTTATATGATCCTATTCTAAGTCCTTGGGCAATCATTCCGAATTCAGGACGTCCGTTGCCGTGACCTTCCACCACAAGACACCTCAAAAACATCCAGTAAGTTATTGTTTGGTCCACGACTTGAACAATCTTACTTCCGTCACTATGTGGTGAATAATCAATTTAGAGAAGTCGAATCTTGTCCCGTCACAAAAGTTTGATCCATCTAGATATGGAACCCTTCAGGCATCTGAGAAAACATCAAGACGTTGAAGTTGAACCTACAAAAAGACTTTACACCAGGTCATATCCCAGATCAGAGCGTCATCGTCAAGGACGGCAGGCGTTACTCGTCGTCGGTTAGTACTGTGTTTCGTTCTTTCTTATTTACAAACTTATTTTCCTTATTTGCAATTTAGCATGGATAATCATTGCAGAGAAATCTGATCTTACACTTTCATAACATTTTATCCTTCTAAATATGGAATTTTTAACGCATATAAACTTGGCGTCTTTCTCCCAAATGCAATGAAAGTATAGCTTATGCTTCGCGGAAGCGTCAAACAAAACAGTTTTAGGCGAGGATGTTTCTTACAGTTCCACAGCCAGCTCACTGCGAGATTGAAACTATTACAATGCCAGTGGACGACTGGACCTGCGATGGTCAGTGATATATGGATAAAGAGAAGGCTGCTCATATTAACCTCTTGGAAATGAAAGCCACTATCAATATAATTTACTCATGGGCAGAACATGTCCATGGAATCGGGGTCCTGAAAATGACGGACATTTCTGCTGTGGTTAAGTACCTCTGCAAGAGGGAGAAATCACCGGACGTTTTCCTCACGATACAGGAATAACTTCATGGGTACACCCAATGTCAAGTAGTAGTCAAGCATGACACATTACTGGCCAGCTGAATGCCGTGGCTGCCTAATTATCAAGCGAGGACAATCACTTCATTCAGAGTTGTCAGTCTGATACTTGATATTTATTTTCTCCCTGACCCCGGATGATTGTATTATACCAACACTTTTAATCAGCTGCGAGGTAATATAGTCATAGACATTTTCTTAACTCAGTTTTCGTTATGAAGATAATTGAGAAATGAGGGGCATAAAATGCAATAGATCTGAATGCCCCACGAAGAATAAACATCCTGGATCAAAGATCTGATCGATCTAGCAACAGACGTACAAGGCCGGATCATAGCGACCTCAAGTCTAATCAAGCAGCCGAGATCACCACTATCCCATTCATGTTCAGAATACTCCACCTTCACTCTAATCTCCTTTTAGGGACATCCTGATCGAATAGGTTTTGTGAGCTTTAATCGTGGAGAAGATCACAGCAGTTGAGGTTCCTCCACTTCGAATATACAAGGGGTAATCTTGTGTTGTCAATTACTGGTGTCACATAAATAATGTCGCATCACTCTCAGCATCCCTTCAAGAATGATAAACTTCCTTTCCTTTGAAGACAAGAAGCTATCCCATATCGTAATGAATGGATACTGTGCCATGAGTTCAACAGGCCCAGAGTATATGGAGAAACAATTTTGGCAACAACAAGGTAATCTTCGACTTGCGGTCCAATTTCGATATATCCAAACCACGCTCACTCACACTTGTCCCAAACGGAATCTCTCCAGGGTTTTGATATGTCCAAACTCGTCTAAGGTTGAGCCTTCATCTGCCCCTGCCGTCACTGACGCAGGTATCATACATGACTTGCAATTTATGATAATACTAACTTCAACATGCAGAGTGAGTTAGCTGTATACGTGATCAATACAGACGAACTAGATACAGTTCAATTCTGGTGGCTAAATCGTTCTAATGACACAACCTGATTCCTTCATAAGAACAGCTGACTGTAACTAGTCAACCAACAATAACTAACCGTTCCGTCTTCGAGATAATTTATTTAGAGAATCAAAGCTGCAGGACCATGCATATATCTTCAGAAGTTACTGGAGATGCACGAACAATATCCGCACCATCTGTAAAGATTCTTCCTAGCGCTAAAGGCAGGAATGCAAGACATAACCCCAAAGCGCTGGTCTCTTGTCTTAGAGGAGTACTCTTAGCTATCATAGGGTAAGACACACTGCACATATGTTAGGTATCATGAGCCTGGCTTTGAATACGTCACAATTCTGGACATAACATAGCAGCTGTCTGACTCGCATGCCCAGTCTATCTTCTATAACTTCCGTTGACATCAGTGATCCTGCTAGGGACAGAACTGAATTTCGTTGGGTTTGTAGTAGCTGCACAGACAGTGACAACTCTCTATTCATGAAAAACATTACATGAATTTGCCACCTTCGCTGGATTCGCCGGGGAAACATTTGATGGTGAGATAATAATCATGTGCGGAATCCCAAAGTGGTATCAAGTGCACGTGTATAAACAGATTGTCTCTTAAGACGTTCGTCCATTTAGTAGAGCAATCATGCTCTTACTAGGTTCCACATGTACCCGTAGGAAGCTTAGCATTTCCTCATTCTCTTAATGCAGTGCTATCAGCTAATGTATTTGTTAGAGAAAATATATTTTGTAGTAAACTGTGTCTCCAATAGTACTTACCTAATCACATTACAAATAATTCCCCCACCCTTCCCAGCAACACGAATACGAGCATCCCATAAGGTGTCTCCCAAGTAAAATCATGTCTAAAACGGATACACCGGTTTCTATCTACCGCCTAGAAAGAGGAGTCATCCCGTAAGACTTGCTTCCCTTCGACAATACAATATATTGACAGAAAGACCTCTTTCAGTATTTCCAGGAGGGCTGGATTCGAAGGTAGCAAAGAAAGTTATCCTAATGTAATGTGATCAGGTAAGTACTATAAGAGAAACATAATTTACGAAAAAACATTTGCTGTTCATTCCTTCTATATTGATACTGAACGCAGTTACAGAGACTTACCATAATCGTGCATATCAAAGAATTCATAAAAATGTACTCAACTTTCGTTAACAGGTAACGAGTCAATCATTTATTGTTTTCATTGCAGCGATTAAATGTTCTGAGAACGACACAGGGTGCGTCTTTTGTGGAAATCTATTTAAAATGAATTCGTCAGCGGGCGATATCACAGTTGCCGAAAGTCTTGATTGGGAAATGGAGGACGTGCTGAACATTTTTGGTACTTGCAATATTGAAGTGGAGGTAGTTATAATTCACTGAACTATGATAACTATTCGTGCAAGCAAACGCTATGTTAATGTATCAAATTCTTTTTTGAGTTCATACGAAGTTACCAATACAGATGAATTCAGAAAATATCTTTTTTTAGTTCAGCATAGGTTATAATGATATATTCTTATATAACGCTAGAAATATTGAACTCTGCTTAGTATACTATTTAAGCGAATGGACACATAAACCACCCCATATTTCTCTAAAGACATATAGAAAGTCTTAATTTTTTCTTATAATTTTCTTTGAGTTTTAGAGCTTGAAAGAATTACAATCTTATGCTTTTCATTCATGTAGCTGTATCGGAGCATATATTTTAGGTTGCTAGGATACAGCTACATGAAATGCTCTTTTGAACAGAAGAGCATATTATTACTTGTCAAGAGATTGGGTCTTCGTGGTTTCGTTGCGTTAAAGGTAAGAACGCATTAAAATATTTCATTCATGGTGATGCAACTTCATTATATCCAAGGGTGCACATTACTGGTCCGCTCCATGGCTTGAGGTCGATATTTCCTCTATTTTCAAGAACCTCAAGACAACATTGGTTGTGAACTGAACGTAAATTAAACGCGCAAATACCACAAATAATTTTCTGCAAACACATAATAACAACACATTCATGAAACGCTGATTTCACACTTAGATTATTTGTCTTGCTTCACATTTGTATGACCACTATACAACTTTTTCAAACCGAAGATTGGTATTTCACTCCATGCACCACAAAAGATGACCAAACCTCTTGATGCAAAGAAATATTCCTATCTCAGATTAATAAACATACATACGAGAAAATATCTCAAGAATTACGTCTGCTAAAAGTTAAGGTCCGTTCAACAAAACAAAGCCATGCTACCATAAAATCTTCTGGATGCTGTACAATATAACGTATGCTGTTAGAAATTAACTTATTACTCCGTTTAGAAAACATCTTCCCAATACCGACACGCCATAAGAAAAGAAATATTCACTAAAATCTGAAACAGTTACAAACATACACGTAAAATACAAATAATAGATACCGAAGGTTCAATACAATGTCATTTACTTTGTATACAAGAATGTTGTGTTAAGAATTTGTCACCAATACATGAGCGTTGGTCCTCTGCCCCAATTTGTTCCCACCCTCAGCCCCAATCCACTGTCTACTACATATGGTTGCTTCGACCTTAGATTATTAGGGTCAAGTTATTGAACGAAATAACTTTTTAAACTTCCTTAGCAACTAATACTGTTCATTTAATTTACCTAAGGTATGCAAACAAAAAATTAATTATATGCATTTCATTTAAAGGCCGAAGAAATACAAAAACCCAACGTTTCTCATAATGGAGATATAAATCGAAGACAAACGTTACTTTATCAATACAAGATGAAAATAATCATCCTCCGAAGTTTTCCAACACATCATATTCTGCTACAATTCAGGAAAATGCAAATGCAAATACCCCAATATTACTCGATAGAGGTGCAACAGGTATTGAAGTTTTTGACAAAGACCAGGTAAGAAAGTTCACTAAAAGTTTCTTAATTTGTTCGACATGAAAGTGTATTTTGCACATGCTGTATATTATTCAAATGAAACCTTATCATCAGTCTTTTTCTTTTTAATTGTCTTAGGAACTTCAAACCTCTTAAATTCTCTTGATTTGTAACAGCTTCATAAAAATGTTGCATAAAAATGAATATAATCCACATTATTTCATATTAGGTCCTACCGCGATATAAACTTTTATGTAGATATCAGAGATCAGAAATCGAAGTTAATTTTGTTGATAGCTTTGATCGTATTTTCACTGTTCCACTTTCATCTACTGCATGGTTCCTTTCTCGTTCATTATAAACAATCAGAATGACTTTTGAATGCCAATTTTGACTTCTTTCCAGTTTCAGGGTCAAAACAGCAGGTTTAGCGTGACACTCAAGTGGGAGAATGAGACGGATTGTGAGACTTTTGCAGTAGTACCCTCAAAATACATTTTCAGCAAGGGAACTTTAACCATTAGGGTTAATAACAGCTCCGAATTGGACTTTGAAAGAAAGAAAAACATAACAATAACCGTAAGTGAAATTCTCTACATACTGTTGTCGTTGCCCATATCACAATATTAACTAGATCTGTATGGGTTGTTTTCTATTGTTAAAAATATCGTAAGACAATTTGTTTTTCAACATTAAAGCAATATAGCAAGATATAGAACGGTACCTTGCCCAAAATATGCTTGCTTAATCTGTCGGACTAAGTGACAACGCTATTAGACTAATTAATATTTATTTAATGTACAATTGAATGGGAATTGTTGTATATGCCAGCAGAACTGAATTTTGACACTTGCTCGCAACTTCATGCTTGCATTAGGATTAGTTGTTGTGAGGTGAATACCATTTTCAAAGTGGTTTTGAAGACGTTTGTGATTTCAAATTTATTTATATAATAAGTACGGAAAGATAAATACTGAAGTTTTTAAGAGGCTTTTAACAAATCACATTTAGGTCATTGCTACGGAGGAGAACAATTCGTCCTATACAGATACAGCAACAGTCATCGTTAAAATTGAAAATGTAAATGAGTTCTCCTCAGAGTTTGAGAATGATTCATACGAAGCAAGCATTGTGGAAGGGGCTGAAAATGGGACACCAGTAATTAATATTACCGTAGGTTGAAACATTTGTTTCATCATAATTTTAAACAGCATCTGTTCCAAACAACTACTCCAAGTCTGAATCATTGAACTTG
Source organism: Megalonaias nervosa (assembly GCA_016617855.1). NCBI lineage: Eukaryota > Metazoa > Mollusca > Bivalvia > Unionida > Unionidae > Megalonaias > Megalonaias nervosa. The sequence continues at coordinate 17,869 of JAECUM010008356.1, read as the reverse complement.
TTTCTCGAAGATTGTAATTGGTAATTTCCCTATTGAAGGCCACTTCAAAAATAAATTTGATTCTTTCTTTTGCTTTAAATCATTTTAAATCGAGTAAACTATAATCAAGGGAAACACTTCCCGTTTCTAAATGCAAACTTAAAACTCACGCAATTAAATCTTTATCAGTTATTTTTGACAAACTCTCTTGTTTAGCTGTCAAGCTGGCAAAATCTTTTGTTTAGAAACCACAATTAATTATCTCATTATAATATTAACATAACTCTCAACGCTTTCACAAATATATGAATTAAATATTTAGGGACATTTTAAAATGTAATACTGAAAAATGTTTCCTAAAAGAGGCATTTAATCATTTCCTAGAATGCACATTATTAGCTTGAATATGTTAAGGAAATGTAGCTTAAAGACTTTGAAGAAAGCAAATTGTAAATGTATTTGGTCATCTTATCAACTTGGTCAAAATATTATTTTGCATACACAATTATGCCATAAGCATTAAAAAATGGAAAAATGAAAATATTTTTAATAAAATTTTTAAGATATGATGTTGCCGATCATTTGTAAATTCCCTTCACTAAAGTAAAATAATATTATCAAAATGTGGCAAGTAAACACTGTTGTTCCTATAAATACTGAAATAGATGGAAGATCATTCAATGTAAACTTTAAGTGTATTATTTATAACTACACACTTTACAATACCTTTGCACTATAAAAATGGAAATTTTGTGTTACTAACTATATGAAATAATTTTCATTATAGCAAGTTTTGGTTGATAAGCAATATAATAATCTTTGATTCTTCCTTTCGATTTTGTTTTCTTCCGCCTATATTTCATTTGCCTCTTCATATTCTAAAGATAACATTAGGTGTATTTGCATACGTAAGCTCATATAGTTTCATTGGTCAATATACCTTTTGTTAATGCAAACTGTCAGGAAAATTGTAATTAATCGAAATTAAATTTGAAATTTGATATTTTCAGGCTATAGATAATGACACCAAGACATATGGCAAGGTCACATATAGTCTGTCCGGAGGCAGTAATTTGTAAGTTTTTATTATTTTATTTTTTTATTTAAGCTTGTTTCATCGAGATCATCCTAAAGTCAGCAAGGATGAACATTAAATCATTGTAACGAAGCACTTATTTAGCCTTTAACGCTTCAAGAGTGACTTCTGTTGGGAAGCTTAATTAATGTCTTTCACATTCAGTCCATCACTGAAATAAAATGAGCAAGCTGTTGAGAGAGAGAGAGAGAGAGAGAGAGAGAGAGAGAGAGAGAGAGAGAGAGAGAGAGAGAGAGAGAGAGATGAGGGGGTGAGAAAGGGACAGAAGGTGAAAAACAAGAAATTGATGTAGAAAAAACTTCTAACATACGTCGTGCTTTGACTGAGTACATAAGTTGTAAACAAAACACACATTTTCATTCAACCTTTGCTTTATAAATATATAGAATTTTATAAATATATGATACAGAAACAAAACCAGCAAATTTTTAAGTTTAACGTGGCAAAAAATTAATATTTGGTTGTAAGAGTTTAATTCAAAGGGGTGTTGTTCCCCAATGACCATTTCAAAGAGCAGCAGATTTATGTTCAAAGGGTTGTTGTTGATAATTGTGATTATAATATGGATGTGATACATTTATTTTCTCAATGTGGCGTATAAAATATAACGTTAGAAATGACCCGAGATCGCGCTTTGTATTTTGAATGCAAGGTATTTCCATAATTCTTTCCAATAATTGTCATATTTTTCTCTCAGTCTGTTGATGATCGTATGTTTAACATTAGCAGCGTCAATGTATTTAACATTTTTTGCACAAAATCACTTATCATTGTATGCTTTATCGAACATTCCACACACAATCATCTGTAAATTAAAGAGTCATTAACACGTGACTTCTACATAAATATCGGTGAAAGTTAATATCTGTGCCAGCTGTTGCAAGGGTCGAACTTTTACACGTAATTATTCTCAAAAGATACGATATAAGTTTTAATAATAGCGAATATTTATTGTACTGAAGATTAAACAGCAAGTTTAATCCGAAACCCTAACTCTTGAACTGTTATTTGGTGCAGGTAATTAAGTGCAAGGTATATTGATGCAAAAATTATATTGTTAGAAGTAGGTCAATGTAGCTCTATATTGTCTTGGGTTCTGTTTTTCCCATTTGTCGTTAGTTTGTATGTTGTATGTACAATAATAAAGAATAACGTGTAAACATTTAGACAATGATTTGTACGGCTATGGACTATATGTCTAAGACTGCCGTAATACTGTACATGACCAAAACACGCTGACGTTAGAAACACAATATGAGCTAAATACTTTTGATTGTACAGAACAGGAGAGAATTTTGCTCCTTCTTAACATTATTTTTTCTGGTTTTAAAGCTTCTACAAATTGTTTCTATTGTATAAGTATCACTAGAAAGATCCAAGGATCTTATGCATGTGTTATGTTTGTTTTGAAGTAATTTTGCAAACTTTATAATGTAAAGTTGCTTAATTTTTCTACACAAATAAAATAATAATTTTGTAAGAATTAAGCATATTTTAATACTCTATAATAACAGTCGGGTTGGATATAAAATGTATCAACTTATATAATCCTACATGATACACTAATTAATGGTTGATGAACAAGTCAAAGCAGAGTAAACGTAAGAAATATAAATAAATGCAGCATATTATGATAAGAGTTTAATTCGGTTACTTACGTTATAATGTATTAGCTTTGGGCTTTTATGTTATCAAATTGTTTTAGATAAGTAGATTGTAAAAGCAAACGTAAGAGTGAAGCGTGTATACGTTTGCGCCTTGATCAATCCCTGATTTGTCATGTTTATGTAAAAGCAATAAAAAAATTAACTTAATTTTTTACAGCATTTGCCAATTGGATTGTGCCAAATAGCAATTAATATTTCAATATTTTCGTCATCATTCTTATATTTTTAATTTAAAGATTTTCAGTAAACGGTGAAACAGGCCAAGTCCTCACTAACTGCCTACCGTTGCAGCTAGACAGACCGCAGATACTGAAGATCTCTCTCACAATCATTGCAACAGATGGAGGCGGTAGAACGAACCAAGCCCAACTAATCGTAAATCTTGTTGACGTAAACGACAATTCGCCAGTATTTCAGCAGGAAATATATACTGCTTTTCTTGAAGAGAATTCACCAAAGTACAAGAATGCAACATTGTTAACTGTGAAGGTAAATGTTACCATTAGAACACAAATTGAACATTTTGATTTAGTGTGTCACACACATGCAGTTTTTACGTATGTACCTGCTCTCATATATTATCTTTATACGTGCCTATTGATATAGATGAGATAGTAAGTATTGACTGGAATCAACTCAAGAAACACTTTATCATTAGTCACAATATTGGTGAACAAATAACTTCTTAAGGCAAGGAAATATAGCTATTTAAGGAAGGCGATTTTGCATGCATGTCATTTTTCTTTTGTTGCAAATAGTATTAGAGGTTGTCCTGTTGGAATCAATGGAACGGTACATGACGAATACACTGAGGAAAAATTTAATAATTCGATATCAACATGTAGTGAGTAATCACCTTAGAAGGTATGCAGAGTTGAAGGTAGATGCTTTATATAGATTACCGTATAGTTATGTTATTGAAAATTTTTATTGTATCCATTATCTACCAACAAGCCCCATTATTCACCTTGACATTATAATTAATCTGAATGCTAATTTAAACGGGCTTCAATAACGGCTTGTAAACTTCAATAATTTGTCTTCATTTCTGTCTAATCTTCTTGCAGCACCTTATGGTACATATTAAGTGATAATTCTAAGACAGACAGTAACTTGTTATAATGATACACTTTTAAGGCAACTGATGCCGACCAGAACGGAACCAAGAATTCAGAAGTATCATATACGATTGGAAACACTACTTGGAATTCAAACTTTACAATCGACAATATAACTGGAGAGATTAGGCTTGAATCTGAATTAGATTACGAAGCACTGAATGATACTTTTGATGGAGTGATCAATCTTACCGTCCTTGCTTTTGACAACGGAACTCCAGCAAAATCTGGTAATGTCACAGTCACTATATATGTTCAGGTAAGCTATTTCTTTTTGTTAGTACACGAAATGACAGTCCACATTACAAACAATAGTATCTACAACAGCATTTGTACGAACAGGAGAAACTACTAAAACTACTACTACTACTACTACTACTACTACTATACTATTACTACTACTAATACTGTAACGAATAGGTCATAGCATCAAGAAGTACAAATTCATGTTATTTTACTCAGCTCCTCTTAATTTGCTGCTGTAGTTGCTAAATCCCATAATTATCAATGCTTTTATTAAATAAATATTTGAAGTTTACTGAAAATATATGTATATAATAGATATGTAAATGGACACGCCAACTTGAATTCTGCTGTTCCATTCAGTGCATTTATTCCATGGTGAAGATAACTATGGCTCAAACAGACCGTTTACTGAACGAATTGATGATTAAACAAAACAGGCGCATTCGGTACAACTTTAATGTCTTCTTTATCTGAAAATCATATCTGGTTAGTTCAATATTAAATTTTGAATTTGTTTCAGTTTCATTTACTTTTTGTTTGTTAACATTAACCTTCTTAAGCTGTTGATGACCATAAATCTGTAATATGTTGGATCAGGAGGACACAGTGTGCGTCAGTCAAGTGCATTGTGTGCTCAGGTTAAATCTTTAATGTAGATGACTGTCAAAACATGTAACGACCATATAACTGATTAAGGTTAACTTTAATCTACATAATTTATTAACAGTATGTAAATTAAACTTCTTTACCAAAGTTACAATAGATGCATGAAATTTGAACGCTTGTAGCAGCACGAACCTTTTTACTAGTCAGTATAGAATATTTGACAAGAACACCTGTAGTAAAGGTAGAAAACAAGTTGTTGCAAAATGTCTTCAGATGCAAGGGCCGAGATAAGGATATGATGAATTTCACAATTTACCTATATTATTTAATATTTTAGAATTGGATATTTCCATTAGAGGGCTTGAATAGCATAAATGTAAAGACGAATAACGTTGCGTTGATTTCATAAGATATTAAATGTTTGCGTGCTTTAAGCTAAATAAAGTCACCCATTATCCTATTTGCTTTAATCACATTGCCGATAAGAATATAAGCATAATAAATGCTATTTGTGGAGAAAATCAAATGATTACAACAGATATATTTTGCAACAAATATATGTGCACATATGTTAATTGGCACATACATTGTAATCTCGGGAAAATTCGTAGGAAGTAATTGCCCGTAATATATTTTTCAACGTGTAACTCAAATTGAGCTCCCATACTGACATAATTTGAAAACTATGTTATAGTTAATTTTTACAAGACTCTGATATCACATGACTTGTAAAACGTCTTGGAATTACACATGGAGTATACAAGTATAAAGAAAGAAAATTATTTCTCTTCAGGATGTGAACGATAATTCACCATCATTTAGTATGAAGAATTACTCTGGAACTATAAGAGAAAATGCAAAGAATGGTTAGTACATAGTATCTGTTTTTTCATTAACTTTGAATCTTCCTATATGGTTGTACTCTATGGCAATATTTTGTACATGTATGTATGTATGTATGTATGTATGTATGTATGTATGTATGTATGTATGTTTCTTCTTTAATAGCTATTTACACACAATAAGTGTTTTAATATTACTCCTCTAAAAATGATGTATAATGAAATCATTCTGATTCTTCGCTTCATTCACGTAAGCGTTATGATTTTGCCCAGTTAGATAATATTTTTCATTATCAGATTTGCTATAGTAAGACAGCTTCGCAATAATTTTAAAATGTATCGCTCAGACAGAGAGGAATGATAGGACCAGATGTATTCTATTCAGAGTCACGTCACAATTTGAGACATTTATATAACTGAACACTATCATTGCAAAGTAATAAATTTGATAATCATCCATAAATAAAATGTGGATATTCTTATGTTTCTATATATAATATTCAGAGTAAAATGAAGTCGATGTATCTGTCAAACTGTACATAAAACTCGGTATTGATTAGTTATTTAAAACATTATTTTAAGCGGATATCCTTTGGTGAACAAGCTATGCAAATATCGTGAAGTGTTAATTGCGAAAGCTTCCATGTTACCTGCAAAAAATCACATTTTATTTTGCCGAAACTATTTCTGTAGACTCTACGTTGATGCTGATTGATACTGATTAAGTTAAGTAATTTTTGCAGGTACGTGTGTCGGAATGGTCAGTGCCACCGATGCTGATAAAACAGACAGGAACAACAAGATATCATTTGCCATAGAAGCAGGTGGATTTGATAATTTTCGTATCAACAGCACCACGGGAAATGTAACGGTCCAAGTCGGAGCTCACTTTGATCGCGATGATATAAACCTGTATAATTTGACAATCATTGCAATGGATCAGGAGGCGAACTCCTTCACCGCCACCACCACAATGAGTGTTACAATTACAGACGTCAATAATAAGCCTCCAAACTTTAATCAAAGCAGTTATTCAATCACAACGCCTGCGAACATGGCAGTAGAAAGTCTTTTGACCAACTGCATTGCCACGGATCCAGATCAGAACGTTCGGCTGAGTTATGGCATAAACAATACAATTGGATGGGATGAAAATGGATGGGATGTCAACCAGTCTGTCACAGAGGTATTGCTCTCCCCCTTCAAGAAACTTGGTAAAATATAACAAGTAATTTACAATCATCTGAGAATGCAAATAACCAGAATACATTACTGCGTACTGAAAGATTAAGGAATTCTTCAAAATCAGTTAGGAGTTACTGTTCAGTGCAGGGGGGATAAAACACTAGAAAACATTGATTGATACAGTAGTAGAACATAAAGTTCTTTGTATGCTTTAATGACCTATGTAGTATGAAGATTTGGATAGATTAGTTGTTCAGCTTCAACCTTTGTGCATGGAGACTTATTTGGGGTTGGAGAGGGAATAGGGTGTGGTTAAAGAAACTTTAAATATTATTTTCAGGGATCGTATTTAAAATGTGAAATGATATCAAGTGAACAACATTACACTGCTACGTTTATAATTAAATGTTTTATACGCGTCACTTTACACCTTCAGTTTTCAAGTTCAGGAGAATCTTTGACAATGTCTAGATTCAAAGCTTACAGAACAGATTTAACAGATAGACGTATAAATCCGTATAAAAAACAATCATTGTATAACCAATCATAATCAATTACTAACAACCCGAGTGACTATTATAATTATAGATGGTATAGTTTCTCAATCTGACTCACGCGCATAGGTTATATTGGGCACAACAGATTCGTCGATGGAAAGGGTACAAGAGGGAGTAAATGTTGCCGTTTGATTCTTAGAGTTATTTCCCTTGTTTAAAAATTAATACCACACGTTTATAAATGTCCACAACATCTTTTCTGTCATTCACAATTTAACTAATCTTTCCTATTTATATCAAATAATCCTCGCTCATCAAACCAGATATATATATATATATATATATATATATATATATATATATATATATATATATAGAGAGAGAGAGAGAGAGAGAGAGAGAGAGAGAGAGAGAGAGACAGAGACAGAGACAGAGAGAATGACAGAGACAGAGACAGAGAGACAGAGACAGAGACAGATACAGAGAGACAGAGAGATAGATAGACACAAAAGCTCTTTTACAACTGCATTTTTGTTTTAATATTTCTTTTTAAGACAAATTAAATTTTTATTCTTTAACAAACAAAACCTGTAAATGCAATTATCATTATAATCCTCAAAATAACATACAATACCTAGAAAATGTGACCACTTTTGCTCTATCGGCTTATAGTATGCACAAGCAGGATAAACACTGTCACAATCTGAAATTGTAGGTATATGTTTTTGTTTATAAAACTACCATTATACCGGAGGTGATACAATTAAAGAGGATATGAAAACTATTATATTAATTATAATAACAGCAACATCAATCCTACAACTGCATCAGTTCAGTTTACTTATCGTGATGTGACCTTTGCCAAATCCGATTACTATAATTTCTGTGGAAGCTAAATAATCTATTTATGTTGCCTACTAGTTAAACACCAATGGTTTGGATAATGTTAATACCTGGCCCTGAATTTGGAACCTAAATTGCACTATGCTCATTAAGGCTAGTCTTATCCAAATGCATGCTGTCATGAGTCTGTTTTGAAGGGGTGGTTGTGTGAATGATATAGAAACGACCCATTTAGATAAACGGTGGCTTCGAGAGTGGAATGAAACAGCCGAATTCTGCCAACACAAACTGATTCATTCGCCTTAGAGACTCTTGATTGTTCACTGCAAGCAGCGAACGTACACGTAATCTCAACTAAGATATAGCTTGATTAACATTAGCTAAGTTGCTCCTTTGGAATGGAAATGGATACGATAGTGTTTGCATATAAATGAGGAGCAGTTGTCAAAATATTCAAAATATTGGAAAGATATCAATAGTTTTCAATGAGTATTTAGCAATAGTTTTTCTTTACGTAGTCAACTGTAGATTGGAGCACAAGCCGCAGAGGGTCATAAAACCATACTTTTATATTTTAAGGTTCAAATTACTTTTCAAATACATTATTGTTCTGAAGTCAAGATATCTTAGACTTACATATATGTGTGTATGTATACGAGTCTTTTATTTACTCCTGCAGATTATGGCAAATAAAAGAATGTATTGAAATATAAAGAAATCATGATCAGAATAGAGGTTGGGTGCTTCATGAACGGTCATGTTATAGTGACATGTACATAATGGATTTGTGCTGTACTTGTGCATGATGTGTTGAAAAACCTATATTAAACTCGACGACTTCTGCGTTTCGTCCAGTACAGATTTATCAGTCCAACAAAGACTCGCACGATCGTATAATAACCGCTTAATATGGATCTGTATACGGCAAGTATATAAGCGGAATACTTGTTTTGATGCATGCAAACATTTGCTGCAGTAGAAGGGAAAGGACACCTAACAAACTGTGTTATCGTTACTCTTGCATGACCAGTTCACAAATGATGCACTAATTACTTACAAATGTTTACAAAACATAAATTGCCGCACGAACTACACATGGAATCACAGTATTTAAATACTGTTGATGGCTTCCAAAGGTATGATTTGATACTTGACGGATCATAATAGTTTTACACGTGTTACTTTTATCTTTTTTGTATACATTGTATATAACTTTAACATCTACAGGTTTTATATTTTATTTTGTAGTAGTTTATATTTACATTTATTTGGAGCGGTTTATCTTCCTAAATATTTGGTACAATTTATTATTGCATGGTTCGAACTTTGTTTTTAGTTGGCACTACGTAGTAAATTTTGTGTTGAGGTACCGTAAAATGCTATTAAAAAAAACGCATATTCATGTGCATGCAGCAATACCTTACACAGACTGAAACAATTGGCATCCTACACCTCAAAGCTCTATTGAACAGTTTTGGGAATACCTCATTTTAATTCCTACTCTCATTAGAACTTGAGAAACCGACCCGAAAAATCACCCAATCCTCTGTCCTATAGTGGATATGACTTACATTGTTCCCACTAAGTATGAGAAACATATTCCATGTCCTGCTTCAGACAGCAGTAACAAAACAGACTACTGAAGCCAGCTATTTTCAAATTACATGCTGTACGATAGGTATATTTTCAATAAAGTTTTCCAGCTCATATAGTGATTTCACATGTTTCTGCCAGTTCAGTGTTTCTAATAGGACAGAGTTGAATTTAATGCTAAAATAGACCTGCAAAAATTATTGCCTGCATCGAAAGCGGTTAATATTGACACATGTTAAGCGGCTAGTGCTAACACCAGTCAAGAGTCCTGGTTTCGAATTTCCCAAAAACTTCTAAAAATAGGTATATTTAGATCCTATATCTTCTCTAAATATTGGATTAAACTAAAATTGATTTTGAATTCCGATAACTCAGTAGATATTCTTGGATTGTGTGAATGTTTCATCAACAGTTCCATCGATGACATCATAGTATCAAATAATTGCTTCAGGGTCGAGCGCAAAGAACGGTCTTATTAGACAGGTGGTTGATTTTTTCTTCACATTTTTAACAAATTATCAACTTAGCTTTTCCATTTTGTACTGTATATAGACCACCAAATTCTTTAATTACCTGGATATAGCTTCTTGAAGAGTAGCTCTGTAATGCGTATGATTATTGTATGTTGTGAGTTTTTGATGGAAAAATTCTTGGCTATTGGGTGCAAAACATCATCGAGGAAAACATCGGGGAGAGTGTAAGGTTGCTTGGAACACGAATATTGTGTCTTATATTTGCATCACAGTCTTTCTTCTGATTCTTCTGATTATTAAATCTGTTGCGTCCGCTTGTTTAGTAAGTTTTACCACCATTAGCGTTGTCAACATTTTCGGTGGCAGCTGTCAATTGTTTCCTAATTGTCCTTGCTGTCTGTTAGAATCGATACTCTTTCCGCTAGTTTATTTTTCTTTTCTTTCCTCTCACTCTAAACCTTTTTATATTCCCAGACTGTCACTAACAATGTAGTTAAATTACGTGACATGTATTCATTACGTAATATATTGAATATGTTTATTATTAGTTATTAGCGTAGATGTTTTCAAAGGATGATTTGAAAAATAAATGTCAACGGGTATAGAACTCCTATTGCTGCTCAAGAAATAGAACAATTGGAGTTGAAGTAGGAAAGATACATTTTTTACAAAGAACAGTGAAAGATATCTATGTTAAAAAAAACCCCTGAACTTTTAACATTAGGAACAAAGTCAAGGAAATTAAACAGGCCTTGCACCTAAAACTATGCCAGCTGAATCAAGACAAAAGTTAAGAGAATAATACACGATGGTTTTTTATTCATTTTTATTCGAGGTAGTGTATAGTGCCATATTATACAATCTATACTTCTATGCCACCTAAAGACTAAGAACATACTGGATTTATGTGCCATGCCTATACAGTACTTCCCCACGGTTGCAAGATTAAACAGTTCTTGGTGATGCAAGACAATGTGAATTCTATAAATGTCCCTCACATAACCAATAGTTTCACTCGACGCGCTAAATTAGTCATATTGATTGATAACGACCTTCATTATTTTGTTAACTTGTCGTGCCCAAAAAAGGATCTCAATTATAAGTTAACAAATGCCCCTATTGTAACGTAACATTTAGATTTGAGCTATAACATATCGTTTAAAAATATAACTTCTGTATTTAAAATGTATTTGATAATGTCAGGATTGATTATTTTGACAAGTCACTGGAAAAAGGTTACAAAAGAAACATCTAATCAGAGAGGGTTATTTAGACTACTTGGATCTCGATTGACGGATGCTACAAGCACCTCAATCTAAACAAGGATGCTGCAAAAATCGCGTGATATGCGAAGTATATATAAGACGTTAATTAACATATCAATAATCTTGTTTACTTCCTGGTATGATAAATTAAAAAAAGTGTCCCTTACTTGTTAACTTAGAAAATAAAATGGCAATGGCAAAATGATTTGTTATAACTTCAGTGAAATATTTTTAACCACATTTATGGCAATTTTGACATGATGATACAAGACTTTGTAGAAGTTTATCTTGGAATTTTTTTATAGTAAATACTGTTGATAACGATAGGTAGTCAACATTTGCAAAGAACTTCTATTTGCCTATTTTTAAGTCTAATGACATTAATGCTTGATGGTGTGGGGAGGGGAGATTATTATGTATCCTTAAATGTTTTGACAAGCATTACTCACTGGGAAAGTGTTCGGCTCGATTGTTGCTACTTACTTTAGCGTGCATTAATTATATTCAGTTGTTATTCAAATTTACAAATCTGATATTATCATTTACCAAGTGTCACCAACGTCTTGAAGATTACTAGTACGGAAAAGTTCAATAAGAAATATACAAATATATAATATATATTATGTTGGTAACTACCCAGATCAATGTCTCATTTGCAATATATTATAAACACCGAACTGATATAGTCATGTCATTATGACGCTTTTCATTGATTCATTGCGTAGTTCTGATATTTCTTAAAACAAAGGACTATAATTTATTAAATCTCTTGCTTTAATGTTTCGCCGCATGAACGCATAAGAATCATAAATTAATTGTTTAATTTCACACGAAGGAGTAGTAACAATAAAGTTCAGTTTTTATTTTGTGATTTACCATATATTTGATGAATAGTTGCCTTCAAAACCTCAAAGACTACAATGTGAGAATCCTTGTAATTTCACCAATGAAGGTGCTGAGAATGTGTGTTTTGCTGTCTTGTGCTCTAATTGCTATCAACATTGTAAAGTGTACACATCCCTTTCGGGTGAGCATATTTTTCTTGATATACCATTGACGCATACATGCTATTAGTCTAAAAGAGTAACTTCGTTATCAGTTATGGCGAAAATCTTGAATAGATACATTTTTAATGCTTTTAACAGTACATAATATGTAGATTAAAATTAATTATCTCAAGTACAATTCACTCCAGCTAAATTCCCAAAATTTATCGTTAACATTAATCAAGAGTTAGACTGTGCAAAATTACCTGCATTATATCCACGGAGTAAGGCTCGGTTATGGTTGATATCAGTCTAGAACAGGTGTCACAAACGTGCGGCCCGTGGGCCGCACGCGGTTCGTCAAGCTGTATCGTGTTTCCCGCAAAATGATTGGCGTCACAAGGTGTCATGAGTAATAACATAGGTGGTGCGGCCCTTGAGCTGTCTAAAATATCCTCCAGCGGCCCTCAGGGTGGTTTAAGTTTGAGACCCATGGTCTAGAACGGGCCGATCAGGTACTAATGTTGGGATCGGGAAACTGATTAAGCAGCAGAAAGGGTGAACCCTACAACTTTGTACGGAGGGTCCGTTTGCAAAAATAAAGGTTCCCACGAATGCTGTAAACAAGGTCAATAACGTCAAACCGAAGTCGTTAACCGATCGTATTTCCATACAACGGGAAACAGACCGCAATAATGAAATCGTGTAGGTTTGTTGACATGTATTTTTCAAATTTTAGGCGTAGCCGCCCCTCGCACTCGTTGTCGTCCACCCTCGTTGCTGCTGTAATTAAACCATTATTATATCAATAATGATCGGTGAAGCTCACTCAGCTAGACTAGCTCGAGAGTGACTAGAAGCAATCAAAAAATATCTGCCTGTGAGAGATTCTTTTAAACAAAAATTACAAGTACGTCAGGAGTCTCAAGTGGAATTTGCAGAATCCGCAGAAGAATTATTCAAACCTGTTACAAAGACTACTAAAGGTCTTCTTCCCGCGTTGGAAAAATCCGCGGAAGCAAATGGAAAAATAGCAGAGCGAACTAAGAAAACAAACAAATTCTACGAGAACTTGCAGCTGAAATAGCTGCTGCTCAGCCAACCCGAGAAATACTTAAAGGTATTGACCAAGCTCGTGCTGAAATAGGTGAAATAAAAGAACGTATACCAAACAAGAACAAGAAACAGAGCCAGAACATGCAAGAGAAAAAATTGATCCGGTCGATAAATTTGCTGAAGAAAGTATTAATGAAATCAGGAGCGTCAAGAACGTAGGCCACTTAGCTGCAAGCGCTGTGAAAAGTTATGATAGTAGAAAAAATATTCTAACATCCGAGTACGCAAATGATCAAATAAGTCGTGAAAATTGGTATAAATGGATATTTCGCATATACTACAACGTTGATCAGGCTCGAAACAACGATACTAGATATATTGGATTTATTCATGTCATAGATAAATATCTTGATTGGATACAACTATCACCAGAACAACAACAAATGATAAAACAACAAAAACAACAATTACTACGAGGTCAGCAACAACAAATGATAAAACAAAAAGCAAAACAACAACCACAACAAAATAGAGCAGCCAGTCAAGTATCCGAGGAGGAAGAATTAGATATAACAACTATAATAAAATGATCATACATAATGCTCAACGTTCCCCGACCACGGTCAGGGTGATAAATTCGCGATTACCAGCTTATAGCGTGATTTACGGTGATGGACTCAGTGATGTTGTTCAGGGTCTATTTAGAAGGTTAGCTCCGAAAGCAATACCGATTGTAAAGCAACTCGTAATGAAAGTCATCAACGTTGTTCGTGAAAAAGGTATCAGCGCCGCCGGCGACGTTATCGCGAAAGTAATCTCGGCAATCAGGGATAAACTAGAACGATTAATACGCAGACAGCAACCGGTCCGACCTCAGCCGGTAAAATTACCCAGCACTGACCCCGCACTCGACATAGACGCACCAGTACTCAAGGATGAGTCTGTGCGCGATTATCAGTATCATTCTTATGACTCACGAGAGCCAAATCAGCGTGGAAAAATTGAATTACAAGTTCAGGATGCAAGCAGATATTTCCTACCCGCTGAAGCATTCATTGAAGTACAAGGTATACTTTTGCAAGCAGACAGTACAGGATATGGAATTTTAGATCGACCTGGTTATGTTAACAATGGTATTATGGCGTTATTTAAAAGCGCCACATATGTGATTGACGGAAGGCACATTGGATCATGCCTGGAAAACGTTGATGTAGCCACAACGATATTTGGCCTTGCAAGATGCAGCGATGATTACTCGAGACCAGTTGGTCCGTCAATGATGTTTGCAAAGGATACAACTGATCATTCAGATGGCAACAACGTAACAATGAATGCAGCTGGAACTGAAGTTGCATCAATGAATCAACATTTCAACTTGGGATATGCAGCACGCAGATTGATGTTAAATGATGAAGAAGAATTTTCATGTGTGATTCCATTATCATTATCGCATATATTTGGATTCTGCAGAAATGTCAGAAAGGTTATTTTTGGAGCCAAGCATACAGTTGTACTTGTTAGAAAAGACAACGACAATGATGCATTCCGGCGACCTGTCGCAAATCCTGCAGGTATGGTAAAACTAACAAAACTTTCGTTGTGGATGCCAGTAATGACTCCATCGATCGCCGAAGAACAAGGTTGCTCTCTTTGATGAATCAAGGTGGTAAACCAACGCTGTCATGGTTGACTATGACTACAGACAGTATTACCAGTGATGTTATCGGTTCATTTGCGTGGCAAATAGCATCACAGCAAGGTATCTCTGCGCCGCGACATGTATTCGTCGCATTTGAGGAAAATCTACGAGATGACACACAAACACGAAGTTCAATGATATTTGACACGCTTGAAGTCAGCGAAGTTTCGCTGAGGATCAATGGACATCAGGAGCCATCCGAGGAAGTGTTACTGAATTTTGATCACAATCATGCAGCACGTACTTATAATCGGTTAATGACATTTATGGGGCGTGATCAAAATGTTGATTCTGGTTTGCAGATATCTCAACGTGATTTTGCAACGTTGTATCCAATCTATTATTTTTCGTTGGAACATTTACATTTATTCAGGCAATCTGTCGTTGATATACACTTCCGAGCTGGTTCAGGATCAAGCTCATCAGAAATTTTCACACCGTCATGTTGTAATTGCTTAATCGCAACAATAACAGCGCTAATATTTTCATGATTCATTATATAATAAGTATTTATTTAAGATAAAAATATTTCTGAATCAGAATAAAAATAAAAATATTCCTCGTTGAGGAATGATTTTTGCAGACGGCACAAACATATAAACTTGTTTATAGTATTTGATTATAAGGACGGCACAAACATATGATTATAGTATTTGATTATATGGACGGCACAAACATATGATTATAGTATTTGATTATATGGATAACACAACCCCTATGTGAACCCCTAGGTTGCCAAACTACATCCTAGCAGGTCCAGGATGGTACATATAAACTTAATTCTATGGACTTAACTAACTTAATTCTATGGACTTAACTAACTTAATTTTATGGACAGTACATATACATTTAAACTTAACTACCTTAACTAACTTAATTCTATGGACAGCACAGATACATATAGTAGCATATTTACAGCAATTATTTACAATGACAAATCCCCGATGTAGCACTCCCAGATTGCCAAGCGACATTCTAGGAGTTCAGAGGGTGACGAAACAAACACCCCCATGTGAATTCCTAGATTGCCAAACAACATTCTAGGAATTCAGAGGGTGACGAAACAGACACAACCCCATATGAACCCCTAAATTACCGAACGATATTTTAGCATGTTCAGAAGGAGATCCGTATTTTTGGATATTGGACGGCACAACATACATTAGACGGCACAGCACACAACTGGGCCTTTTTTGCGTTCAACATATCATGCACACCCTCCCCATAATCAACCCCGAGGGAGTGCAAAAGTGCAACCACCACGTGGTGACATGGTGGGAGGGTGTACTTGTCTGTTGAAGTTCGAGGAACTGGGCACAGCCCCAACTATTATTAAAAAAGGGCATCGTACCACCCCCGCCGACAGCAGTCAGTCACGAGAATCGAACCCCAGACCCCGAGTACGAGAATTCAACGGGTTAGCACTGTACCATTGTACGTTCTTCACAAATACATGTTCGGTAATTACTATATAGTTACCTATGCGTGTAAATTTCACTCCTGTTTCACTGTAGTGTGGATTTCACGTTACAAACTTCATTTTAATTTCTGAAAATACATGCATTTTATCTGCCGGAAACAGATGTTACGTGATATATATCTACCTGTAATTTTGCAACAGCTATATTGAAGATCTAAAACTAACCTACCTGGAATTTGCACGGATATATTGAAAATATAAAAATAACCTACGTGTAATTTACACGGTCACATTAAAAATATAAAAATAACCTACCTGGATCAAACTCGTGAATGATCTGTTTTTATTAGAGTAAAAAGATGTAAATCCACTGATTACACACAGTTACTGCATACGACACAAAATAAAAGAATCGCGGTTATGTAATCAAGTGGGACAACTGCTTAATTGTTCTATCAGAACAAGCTTTGCTTGACGGAGTTATCTTTCTTCATGTGTGTGATATTGAAACGTGATTAGCTGTTCGATTTTTTCAAATGCCGATTTTCTTATATCATCCGCGATATACTGTATCGAACGCGTATTAATATCAAAGTATTTAGCAGCTGCACTTATCGAATGAAATATTATTTCTTCGCCTGTCTCTATATTTGTAGACTTAACAACTCATGGAAATTTACTATATTTCCCAGTATTTCCGAACTTGCAATTCTGGTTTTGTGTAATAACTCGCAAATTGCATAAAGAATTATTTTTCCGATTTCGATCAAAATGATCGATTACAAGTCTGTCTTTGAAAACATTCGAACACGAATTTATGAGATAAATATTTTTATTCCCACCACGAAACATGAGATAACCAGTATTAGTGACAAAACCGACTGGTTTTTTTAATCGATAGTGCCTGATAATACCATCTCGAAATGCTTCATAATTTTTAATGATGGGATGTGTTACAAATTAATTTTGCTCCATTTATATAATAATATTATGTGTCTAAATTGTTATTTTGAAAATCTGGCAAGATAGTCTTCAGCGGTTTTTATGGGAGACTCGATATTTTTTTATCATAATATCGTTTTAACTCCCTGTACTTTTTACCACCGCAACGCACACACAACCGTGTTTCTCCTCGTACAGCAACACCTCATCGTAAACACAATTTTGGTCCTAGACCTCTACATCGGCGACTTTGCATGTGATAACCACAAAATTCATTTACGCAGGATTTATTACAAGGAGTTGTTAATCCTATTATGAACAAATTGCATTTATTGTTTGCTTGTATCATTATATAT
>JAECUM010008355.1:0-47997 GCA_016617855.1 Megalonaias nervosa | reverse complement strand
GACTTTCCATTTTGGTGTGTGTGTGTGTGTGTGTGATTGACTATACGACTTTCCATTTTGGTGTGTGTGTGTGTGTGTGTGTGTGTGTGTGTGTGATTGACTATATGACTTTCCATTTTGGTGTGTGTGTATGATTGACTATATGACTTTACATTCTGGGGTGTGTGTGTGTGTGTGTGTGTGTGTGATTGACTATACGACTTTCCATTTAGGAAGAGCAGCAATAACAAGATTTTAAAGATGGCTGTCATATAGGATATCAGATTGGCACAACTTTAATTTTTGACCAACTAGATATAAAAAGTCTTGTTTTGGCGAAAACCCCATGCTGACATGATCATCCATGAAGAGTAATGATAACAAGACTGGGATGTATGAGCGGGACCATTTTTATTTAAGACCAGCAAGACCTTGAGATGAATGTAAATTTTGATGGCAATCCTCCATGTAGTATAGTTGGATTAATGATAACAAACTTGTTCAAACAGATGGACAGACGATTATATACAACAGGCCATTTCATACGCTTTTCTGGAGTATGACCACTAGAGCTCAGAAAAGCTATTTCTTCTCAAAAACAGCTAAAGAGAATTTTATCAAGATGGACAACATGCTGACACAAAGGGCTTTAAACGTTTTAAAAATTTAAGCAATTTGTCGTCAAATATGGCAACCAATATTAATAAACCTATTAAACCACTTGTTCTTAGAAATCACTCAAATGAACCAAAATAGAGTGGAAGATGCTGGCATGAAGGACATTCAAAGTTATACATATGATGATGTTTATCAAATATGGTTGCCATCACTAAAACCTATAAAAACCTTTAAACATGTTTTCACAAACTGATCGACATAGTTTGACAAAATTTTACACAAAGTATTCTGGCTTGATGGGCATTCAGTTTGGACAAATGATGCTGATCCACTATCAAATATGGTCACAGCTACAATAAATGAAAAAAACCCACTAAATGACCTTAGAATTTGACCAGCATGGACAGACAGCATCATAGCGTAATGGTCTTGACAAATGATGTCAACATGTGTTGTACAGAGTACCTCAAACCCACTGCAACTTCTTGTTTTCATAAAAATTACCATGCAAGTATACAAATTTCTGTTTAACTTTATACGTTTATTCATATTCCTTAGATAAAATACAAATACAGCAATATTTAGATTTGCACACTTTATTACCATGCCTATAGTAGGTCCCCCCCCCCCAACAATGTGTTTTCTACTGCAGTTTTTAAAATTAGGGTAGGTAGGTAGGTAGGTTTTGTTTTTTCTAAACACATGTATTATAACGATTAGTATATGTAATGTACTAAGCACTTCAAGTACTGGGCTAAACCAGCTCAATTAGATGCAAAAATCAATTTTGGGAAAAGTTTTCTTGAATTTATTTTTTTTAACCCAGAGGGAAAAAGTGCTAGGTCATCAACGAACAACAGGGATGTTCGGCTGACCAGAAACAAAATTTTTTGGGCCTTAGTGATGGTGGGGGATAATGGTTTTACCGGAATGTTCATGCTTTCAAATGAAAGGAAGGGGGAATCTTATGTCATGCAATGGTAAGACACCTTTCTGTGAATGAAAGTAAATAAAATACTTTCTCCCCCAGTCTTTTGACTTATAAACTAAATGTTAAGAATATTGAAAGCATAGTCATCTGACCCAAGTTTAATATCATACACCTCTTGTACAAAGAAAATGATTTTCATAATAAACAGAGCCAAACAGTCATCATTCTTAGTTGGCAGTATTTTGTCTGCAAGACCCATTGTCAACAGTCACCATGTTACAAGACTGCTTTGGTGGCTTAAGTGGTTAAGGCGTCAACCTCGGATGCGGGAGGTTATGGGTTCGAGTCCTGGCAGAGTCATACCAAAGACTTATAAAAAATTGTTCTAGCAGCTGCCTTGCTTGGCGCTCAGCATGAAGAGGTTAAGTGTTAGGACTGGTCAGTCTGGTGGCAGGATAATGTGACTGGGTGGGACATCATGCTACATGTCTGCAGCATGATGCCTCAGTGTTCGACATCACTATAAACTGCCACACTGCAGACATTGTAGTGATATGACTGAAATTTTTTTTAAACTATGTAAAAAATCCAAATCACACACACATCTTGTTACAAAGCCAGTCATCACCCTTAGTGCACAATATTTTCAACAGGATATATATTTTCTTTATGTGCTTTGCAATCACTTAAAAAATTTTTGATAATCCTGACAACACATAATTGATACATGCTTAGCATAAACAGATCAAAGAAATGACAAGAGAAAACCTAAGTACTGCCAAATTTTTTTTTATATATCATCAACATATTTTCAACAATATTTTCAACATTTCTACAGGACCCATTTTCAACTGTCACACTGTTAAAAAGCCAGTGATCACTCTTAGTGCATTGTTTTGTCTACAAGACCCTTATTCAACTGTCAAAGTCAAACAGTTATTATTCTTAGTGTGCAATACTTTGGCTACAAGACCTACTATCAATTTGTTGCGAAGTCAGTCATCACTCTTAGTGCACAATACTTTGCCTAAAAGATCCTTTGTCGACTTTTACACTGCTACAAAGCCAAACAGTCATCACTCCTAGAGATAAATTTTTTGTACTTGTGCAAAGTATTGTATTTTACCTATTACATAAATGTGTAGTTTCAGGAAGGGTCATATAATTTCCACATTTGGTGCAATGTTTGTTAGAGTGATGGTTTGCAGCAACCATGAAAACCAAGACTAGTTTTAAAAGAATAATGATATATATTCATTCACTAATACATCAAATAACTAACCCAACATACCATGTCCGGTCACAATTCAGCTGTTTAGCACTGACAATGTGTCGTGTGGTACGTATACACAATTGTGCATGTACAATATTCAAAAGCACAATAGTAAAACACTGGCTGCATGGTGCCAATGAGAACTTTGTAAAATGTTGAGACCAAGATTTTTTTTTAAAGCTTGAAAAAGATAAATCGTTATATACATAAAAAAAACAAGAGAAATTAAACGGCATAATTGTTAAAATTCTGTACAAGGCAGATCAAATAAATGATTAAAAAAAAAAAAATTATTAAAATATACCGGTATGGTCAGAATTTTTTATAAAAACATTACCTAATTAAAAATCTTGATTTTCTCTGGTGGTACATTATCATAAAATCTGTCTCGCATGATAGAAGTAGATACACTAATCAAGGATGAACTTTACTGGAGCAGACAAGCTGAGATGCTCTCTGGTTGAGGCTTACTCTTCTGGAGTTAAGTATCTGTGACATGTATCATTCTCACAATACCAGCTCATTTCTGTGACAACAGTTGTAGTCTTTTTTTTCCCTACCCACACATAAAATTTATAAACCATACATCCACATTCTTGACTGTCACGATCTGAGATGATAAACCCAACCCAAATCATCCCTTTAAAAAAATATATTAAGAAAATAGTTTTTAAACAATGCATGTGCTTGACTCTAAATGGCCTTTCCAGGTTGTTTTGAGGCACTGAAATACATGTAAACATAAGAGTTTTAATTGGAATAGCAGAGTTCATGGTATGCAAGTTTTATTTTCAGTAAACTTGTCATTTCTTTGATTTGTTTATGCTAAGCATGTATCAATTATGTGTTGTCAGGATTATCAAAAATTTTTCAAGTGATTGCAAAGCACACTGAATTATATCATACTTCAAATCTTCCATGTTTGGAACACTCACATTTTATTGTATACAATAGGTCGAAACAGGCTTTTCTTTCCTATGTAATTGATTTTGTCTTTATAAGAAACAGGAACCTTCATATAATTAAAAAGGTGCCAAGTTCTGGTGCCTTATGCATATAAACTGTCTTTTTCAAATGATCAACAAGTACATATACTGCATTTCTGATGGCAACTTTATATCTTTCTTATGGTGCCAAACACAAAGGTCCAACAATCTCAACCAGAAAGCAGATAATGGTTCAATTAACCTAAGAAACAAAGATTTGTTGCATGAATCATGGAATTGGGCACTTTCATGGGCTGCAAAATTCATTTATGTTGGTTAAGGTCTGAAAGAAAAAGTAAATGTAGTTTGTTAATTTATTTCTTGTTTAATTATGTTGGCACTTTATTTTACAAAACAAAACCCATTTTGTGTTCATTAAAGGCAAAAAGGATTGAAGCTAATCAAATTAATATAGAGATGACAAAGAAATCTCATCATCAAAACCTTGCTGGAAAGAATGGTAACGTAAAGCAACTGAACATTTTTATAGGTGTAACATGACAATCATAATTATCACAGTTCTCAGTTGTCTTAGGGTTTTATTCTTCCTGTATAATTATCTATATATTTCACAATGAATGAGCAATAGCAATCTGATGACAATTATGCTGGTGATTAAACAATACATGCATGATGCCCTGAAATAATGCAAAAAGATATTATTATTGAGAGTCCTATTTTTTGGTCTAGGACTCAACCTTTTTCAAAACAGGATGCATGTACTTCAGCTTTCAAAATTCTAGTGAGAAGCCTGCACAAAAATCAGACATGGGAGCTGAACTGAAACAAAATCTTTGATTTTTCTTCATGTGAAAACCTTTTTATTTGGTGGCAGCTTACATCAATATCTTGTCAGTAAAAAATTTTAATGATTGGGGATGGGTGATCAGACATGAAAGATAAAGCTCATCAAATCTCAAATTATTCTTTTTTTGAATTTATGTAGGAAACTCCTATGTAACTTCACAATATTCAGCTACTTTCACAAACAGTACAGAATCCATAATCATACAGTACAGAATCCATTATCATACAGTACAGAATTCATAATCATACAGTACAGGATCCCAGGAACAAACTATATACAAAAGCGTCAATGAGACCATGATCATACACTACCATGCATGATTATAGGTTCATACATTACTGGATGATACAGTACAGTACATGATGATACAATACAATATAGGATCATAACAGAACAGTACAGGATCATACAGTACAGAACAGGATCGAACTGTACAGTCAAAGGTCAAAGAGACCATGACTGAATAGTACTTTACTTGGTCAAAAAGTATAGTACATGATCCAAGATCATACAGTAGAACAGTGGTTTCCAACCTTTCCAAGTCTGAGGACCCCTTCTTAAGAAACTTTCACACAGGCCTACACTTTCTAATAATTGTGATTTCTGGCTCCCTTGGAATAACCCTGGAGGTCCACTGCCCACAGATTGGGAACCACTGCAGTAGAGGATCATAAAGTACACGGCAGTATTATACAGAAAATATTGGTCCACAATAAAATAGCTCATGTCATAATTATAAGAAAAAATGAGGCTTCAAATAACTTTACAGCAAACTACTTGGTTAGCACTGAAATGTCTGAGAATACTGTCCATACAAGCTTTGCATTGTGCATCTTAGGTGACCTGTAGTACAATGCACACTAAAATGAGTTTTAAAAAAACACTGAAGAAAAACACCAAGCTGGGTGTGATGATACAACAGAATGTAACTTATTACCACATCATTTTCCTTGATCAATTCACTTAGGGGTTCAGAGTTCTTCTTTGCCCTGTTTGGTCTCTACTGCAGTTGGTGCTGCAAGTCTTCCTAGAAATAAAATAACCCCTGACCTTTTGTCCATTATTAAGAACATAAATGGATGATCGGCATCAAATGAATGCATGACTGGTAATGACCGTTTCCTTATGACAGCAGCTGTGGCTGCTGCTGCCTCCGTGCCCTCCTCATTCACCTCAACAAAAGCTTTGTGAAAGACTTGTGACAAGTACACATTTTTCTGTTTCGTCATTCCACTTAAGTCTGCTTTACTCTCATCAAAAACATCTGGCATACCAAGCTTGCTCAGTGCTTTGCTTAACTCAAAACTTGCTTCGATCTTGAATTTTGGCAGAGACACTTCAACTAATCCAGCTGACATGTTACTTTGTATCAGCTTCAGTGTTGTCACCGACAGCTTTGATTCAAGGGCAGGTAACCCATCCTTTTTATTTGGAAGCAGAACAAGCATGTATAGATCTTCTCCCTTGTATGGAAGCTGTAAAGCTTTACAATCTAGACCTTGATCCTCTCCATACCATGTTTGCTCCATCCGTGATTTCATCATATAAACTTGGACTGCATCTCCACCTAATTTATAAAATGGCTGAACTACAGTATTTTTAGGTTGGAATTTCTTTGCCCAGTCTCCCTTGAAATAGATAGCATTGACAAGAACTAGCACTGTAAGAGGACCCAAAGACCCTGATGGAATAAGGTCTTTTATTTTTCCTCTTGTTTCCTTCTCTACCCAGGAATTTATTTCCTTCTCAACATCTGAAGCTTTCTTGGCATAGTCAGCAGGCACTACATCTGTATTGTAGTGTTTGAAACACGTCGTAACATACTCGTCTAGTATTTCCTTCCCTGCACTTGGGTACAATCTATTTGCTGTAGTCAGGGTAAAGTTGGCATTTTCAGCATTAATCAGCTTTATATATTCTTCAAATTTTTCATGAATTATCTTCGACATATTCTCCGTCTTCAGAGTTCTGGACATCTGTTTGGAAGTTTCTCCCTTTGAACCAAGATATACCATAGCCATAACAGTGGAGATGCTGAAGGGTGACAAGAAGACGTCATCTGGAGAACTTGCACCTGATTGATGGTAAAGATCAAATGCAAATTCACTGATACTGATGGCTAATTCAGATGACATTCTGGCAAGGACTAAATCTTGCATCCAGCAAAGCAGAAAAATGGCATAGGAGAAAGCAACATCTTTATTCCCAAACACAAGGAAAGAACTTTTCATTACTGAACACCTGTGTTTGCTCTGGATTCCACTGTAGTATTCTGAGTAGTAGTCATACAGCCTTCCTCATTTTCAACATTCCTGCAAATGGATACAATAAAATGTTTTATTCTGCCCTGGAATGCATGGTAAACTATGTTGTATAAAAAGGACATAAAGCAGGGTCCCAAATTCCACTTGTATTGCTTGTGTTTCCTAATAATAGCTGAGGAAGGGCAAGTCACTTTGATAAGATGCTCATCTGAGTCATTCATGAGTAAATGTAGTGTAGGATGAGTAATACTGATGGTGGAAAGGTTGGAAGTCAGTTGCACTGTTGGGCAAGCAGACAACCAATAATATGTCAAGCCTTGTTAATTTTGTTCAATTTGCTAATTTTAATCGTTCAGTTTCATGTCTTCCTGTCAATTTTTCTGTTTAAAACTCTCCACAAAACATTTAGTAACAGTTAATATGGTGTTTTATGGTCTTCAGATAGAAGATGCCTAAGTACATGGACACAATCAACTATTACAAAAATGTAGATTGGTTCAGAACATCTTCGCTAGCCAAGGTTACAATAACCCTATCTCCACCTTGGTATCTCGAGCAGGTATTTCTGTGATTCGGGTCTGTGAATTTCATTGGATGTGGATGCAAGCCACCACATTGAAATCAAAATCAAGTTGTTCAAATTTGAACACTGTTCCTACGTGATTGAGACAATGGGAGCACACAACTTGAATGGACTGATAAATAAGCACTTTTCCAGTGCCTGTCAAATACCTGCACACACACCTAAATTAAAAAAATGTATCCCAATTAAAGCAAGACCCAACACGTTGAGGTTCTGACATTAACTGTTTTAGTTTTATATGTTGATAGTTCTTCTGATTAAGTTGTGAATAAGCATACATGTTTTAAGATTGCTTCTGTCTGAACATTGTAGAAAAGATACCTTGAATAATATAACAACATCTTGACCTTTGAAATTTCCTTTGACACTGAGAGCCCTTGAAATAATTTAAATTTGAATAACTCAACACAGTATTCTACAATACGAGTCATACAGGTCATGTATGCATTCAATAATGATAGGTATCATTTTTGTTAGAATTCTACATATCTTTAAATGGAATTATTCACTTTATTGGGAAGTTGTTCTCTCTCAAAAAAGGTAAATAATGCAAGTGCCTCACCCTCTCTCACACACGCACACACACTCTCTCTCTCTCTCTCTAACAAGTTGCTGGAGCATGTATGTGTCCACAAGCTCTTAAAAGCTTGTCTGTATTCATGGCCCCATATTTATACTGATCAAAATATTAAAATATCTTCTGGCTTGTAACATATTTACTTCTCTTGTATTTCCTTATTTTTATTTTTTTCAGACACTAGTCTCATCTGGATGGTGATATATGCAAACAGAGCTTTTTTTTTAATGATAATTAGCATCTCTGTCAAATGATACTTTGGATTTGGGTAAATTGTAGGTGTTTAATTTTTCAAGTTCAGCTGATCTGATTAATGTAAAAGTTTGTAGGAATAGGTGGATTTTAATGCAGCTAAATATTTTATATTACTCCTTAAAATCAATAGTATTTAGCAAAAAGTGATGCAGAAGAAAATTATTACTGATGAATGAAGCTGGTATTACTAAAATATGCAATGAAAAAATGGACTGCAATGGAAACAAAATAAGCAATGGAAAAATGCAACACAACAGGAATAAAGATGCAATGGAAATTATTTTTTTTGTTTTTAATTTAAAAAACTGAAAGAAGTTTGAATCATCAGATGTATACATAACTTTGTATTGCAAAAAAGAAAATAGAATTAATCTTCAAAACTGAAGCTAATAATTGTATGAAACATGCACATTTGAGTACTGGTTAAAACACATAAAGGGGCCCCCGAGTGGCCGAGTGGTCTACAGCTCTCACCGTTACGGATCACTGCCATCTCTAGTCCGAGTTTCCTCTGACCCTTGCCACCCCATTTCTGATATTTAGACATTTATGATGGGATGTAGGGTCAGAGTCCACTCCCTATCGAAAAGTTGGAATTCGCTGACACCATTTGGTGTCGGCATAGGGTAGCCGCTTACTAACCGGCCTAGCAAACTTTAACGACCTTTTATCGAGATATACCTGCATGAAATCGATAGGAATATGATTTATTTTCTCAGAAATAGCGAGTGTAGCATTTGTTATATCTTTAATCCGCTGAGAGACAAGATGCGACTGTAGCGTTGATGAAATTTGACCTGGAACTCGCCATTTGCATTCTGAGTCACATGACTACACAAATGGTGTCACGGTACCAATTGTTTTTCTATAGACCTCAATGCTAATGTTTTGTAAAATAAATATACTTTCTATCCTACCTCAGCATGCATGTCACACACTGTCATGGAGAACACTGTTTGATTGTCAATTTGACAAGTACAGAACCAGGTACTCCATTGCATTTAAGAGAGATAACTCTGCTGGAACTAGACAGGGGTAAGAGTTATCTAGTCACACCAGACACATTTTCAGTCATGTGTACCACATTTTTAAAAAATCATAAAAAATACAAAATGTGATCTAGATATGAATTAACATAATCTCACATGTTGCCATGCGGCTAAACTTTTTTTTTAAGCCTAACAGAAAGTACAACTCTTACATAATGCACCAATCACAGCTAGTTGTGTTGTTTATTTCTGAATACAATGTTCCCTACACCTTAAGCTCCGCCCACCTGGGGTTGTACAATTGGTACCGTTATACCAAATCTCGCAACCTACATGTCGATGACATCAGAGGTCCAATAGTCACGTGATATCAACAATAAACCATTTCGAAAGTTGTTGTACATAGAATTCGAAAATATTAATTAAAAGTCACGTAATACTTGTACATAAATATAATGCACACTTAATTCTCAACATATTTATTCTGAGAACGACGACTAGAAACTTGTCGGTATCGCAGCAAGGTGGAGAAACCAGATTCATCAAGTACTAAGCACATGTCAGCGATGTATTTTGTTGGTATCACGTGACTACCACATTGACCTGTGCTCTCCGCTTATCGAATCTGTTTTTTTTTTTCAAGCTGCTGCAACATTTACAGATTTCTGGTCATGTTTCCGTAAGAAATATTTTTAGAAGTTTATGTTTTTTTTTATTTTTCTATAAATATTACGTGACTTTCATTTATATGTTCAATTTGTTTTCCTACATTAACATTAGAAATGGTTAACTGTTTATATCACGTGACTATTTGAACTCTGAAGTCATTGACATGTGGGTCGCGAGATCTGTGTAATTATGTGACTCAGAATGCAAATGGCGAGTTCCAGGTCAAATTTCACCAACGATATAGTTTCAGCTAGTTTAACCGCGGATTAAAGACAACGAATGCTATACTTGCAATATCTGAGAAAATAAATCATATTCCTATTGATTTCATGCAGGTATATCTCAATGAAAAGTCGTTAAAGTTTGCTAGGCCGGTTAGTAATAATAATAATAATAATAATAATGAGGACTTTGTATAGCGCCTAATCTTTAGAAGCTCTAAGCGCTTTACAACATTTGACAACACTTAAAAAAACATATATAATGATATGATTACAAAATTAAAAACAAACACCACGAAAGTAGAAACAGAAAATATGCTGTAAATATTTAAGGCAAGGATACATTATTAGGTCTTTAAGTCTGTTCCTGCAGTTGAAATAGGTGAGTTTTCAGAGCGCTCTTGAATGAGATCACTGTGTCTTTGTGTCTAAGTGCAGTGGGCAATTCGTTCCACGTTGCTGGGCCCTGGTATGCAAATGAGCGTTGTCCATATGATTTCATCTTCATAGTGGGAATAATGAAAATACGAGTGTCAGAAGAGGAGCGTAAGCATCTTGCAGGTGTGTACACATGGGTGAGGTCAGATAGGTATGTTGGACTGGAGCCCGTCAGTGAAACGTAGCACAGAGAACAAATTTTGTATTTAATTCTGGATCGTATGGATAGCCAGTGTAGGGTACAGAGCAGGGGAGAGGCGTGCTCTGATCGTGGTACTCTAAGGATGATTCGAGCAGCTGTATTTTGAACGTTTTGAAGTTTCTGAAGTAGATATTGAGACGAACCAGACAGAATTGAGTTACAATAGTCCAGTCTTGAAAGTACTAAGGAACACACAAGTAAGCGGCTACCATATGCCAACACCAAATGGTGTCGGCGAATTCCAGCTTTTCGATAGGGAATGGACTCTGACCCTACACCCCAACATAAATGTCCAAATATCAAGAATGGGGTGGCAAGGGTCAGAGGAAACTCGGACTATGCCATCTCACTTCTGTCTGCGTGGGTTCGAGATCTCGGATTCGGCTAATGTGGTTATGTGAGAATGCTTGCCAGCTTCTCGTGGGTCGGTGGTTCTTTCCGGGGTTCTTCCTCCACCACTGACATTGGCCGCCACGTATAGCTATCTTGTGCTGAAAAATGGCGTTAAACCCTACAACAAGAACAACAATAAAACACACGAAGCAATCAAGCATGGTTCAGATCAGTTGGTAGAATTTTCTCCACAGGAAAACGCAACATAAACATGTTAAAAAGATATATCTTCAACTCAAAGACATATTTCTTAATGAACGTTGGAGATGGGTCATAAGATACGATAGTTCCAATGCATATGTCAATTTCCATTGCTCATCAGGCCAGTCACAATGAAATACAATAAACTATTAGTTCATTATTTAAAGCGAGTTTGGGTCATATTTTAATTTGGGCACTTTCTGACTTGTGTACCAACGCTTATTTTATTACTGGTAACAAAAGTTTTGAGATAGGCTCAGCCATTTTATTTAACTTAATGGAATCACGAGCATGATCGAAAACACACCTCATCAAAACAATCCATGTAAACACGCTTCCTGCGCTCGTGAGATCGCAGGAAACGTATCCTCCGTCTGAGTGAGAGTTCTCTGCTATTCAGTCAACTTCTATGACTAACTATAAAATCAATTACAAGTTAACAGTTACTAGTGTATCGTGTTGGCCTGCTAATTAAGTCAGGTACCAGCAAATTTCAAAAAATTCAACCGCGCTGTTCTCACCACCCACCGGTGAAAAATCACTTTCATCCTGATGAAAAAGTTATCCGATTGATATTTTATGAACCGCTCCTGGACATATTTTGAACCTATGTAAAATAAGGTTTCAATGCGCTTTCTTCTTTATTCATTCAAATGCATCATTTACTTTGAATTGTTTAGGAAAAAGATTTATTTGCAGGTAAGAAAGGAGTATAGGGACTGTTACTAGCAGCACGTGGAGACAGGCCGATTAATCGGCCCTCCCCGTGATGATATTAACTGGCGGTTTAGGGGATGATATCGCCTATTCATTAAAACCTGCAAAAATCTGCAGTAAATTTGTTTGCACCAGAGGTCTGAAGAGACTTACAAGTTCCCCGATGAGCCCTAGTTGGATTCTGTTTGGAAGCAAGAGATTTAGACAGACACACCTTTTTAAAATTTAGTATTTTTACCTTAGATGACTTGACAACCATGAGTATAATAGCTTAAAATTACAAGTACGGCAACTATATCAATATTTGAGAATAATGCTTTTAAAATCTTACGCTAGATTAAGAGTAAACAGTCATTTTATATGTGGTATTAGTTCATGACTTTATGAATATATGCATGTTAAGATGCACAGCTTTATAGATAACAAATAACGAATATCACAGATATCAGGAACTAATTCTGTGTATAAAATCCAGCATTTCTGGCCTTTATATTGTATATATAGCACAAAATTGCATGGTCCTCCTTGTACAAGAGTAATTTACATATCAGTCAACATCATTATCCAGGATCTTGTGCATTAAAGTACATATCAATCTGATTAAAATCATATCTCCACTGTCCTAGGTGTAGATCTGACAGCAACCGCTTAGGGGTCATGTTCTGGTGACCCATGTCATTAGCATAATCGCTAATTTTATCAGCTAATCAGACGAAGTCTTATATCTTTGCGTTTGGGAGACTAAGCTGTGTGGCTGAAGGGCATCAATGTGTTCCGAATGATTTGATTCACTTTCAGATCTTTGAAAGCTGCATTTCCATTGACTAATTCAAAGGTCACCCGAACACGACCTTTAAGCGGTCGCTGTCAGATCTTCACCTGGGACTGTGGAGATCTGATTTTAATCAGACTGAAGTACATGTATGATGCAAGTAATATATCCAAGCCAATGCGAAATTAATAGGTTTTTATTTTCCCCAACTAACGTCACTTTCTAAAGCAATATTTTGAGACCTGTGTATACTCAGGGTTACAAGAATGATACTGATCTCATTTACTGCTTTAACTGGAATGGACGGATTCAATCATATCTACAGCTGACGTCCATCTCTCTTGATAGTGTATATATCTTTGCCGGCCTTTTAAAACACAGAGAGCGCGTCGACAGCACACATTATATACCGGGGCCCCGGGTGGCCGAGTTGATCACTGCCACCTCACCTCTATCTTCGCAGGTTCAAGTTTCGGACTCAGCCAATGTTGGTACTTGAGAAAGTTTGCCATTAGCTTCCCGTGGTTCGGTGGTTCTTTCCGGGGTTTTCCCAGGTATTTCTACCACCAGTTGTACTGGCCGCCATGTATAGCCTATCTTGCGCTGAGAAATGGCGTTAAACCCAAGTCAACAACGGGCGCAATGACCTTGAATAGGCCAGCACAGCTCTCTACAAATCAAAGAAGAGGCGAGGAAAGATCCGATATATTGCAGTCTCTCTTAGAAAGGAGCAAGATAGTAAATGGATGTCTGTTGAATGTAAATTATTTGTATCACTCAATAGCTTTGTTTATATCCACATTATTTTCCAACAACATCAGGTAGAAAGACGATGAAAGTTTGAGTTTATATATGGACATTAATGATTCTCCACTAGCAATGGCCTGTTATACCTGTAGCTAGATTATTATAACACGTTAGAATCAGGGGACTGTATTATGCATATATGTAGAAAAGAGTATACGGATGTTTATCTTGATCAGTTTGTTAGAACGATCAACGTAGTGAAGAGTGGGATAAGGATTTACGTTGTTTACACAAATATTACCAATATGAGTGAATTTTTCTTATTGATCGCAGAAAAGGTAGCTGCTTCTGCAAGTTGCTGATGTATCATATACTCCTGTGAATAAAACGTGTTAGATAATCATTCGACAATAGTCCTTATTTTTCTGTTGTTGGACTGAATTACCTCCAAGGATCAGTATATCTTCCTTGTTTGGCAAAGTACTGAGACTCCTTTTTGGCTTATTGTTGTTGAGTCAAGTATTACATTCACTGAGGTTGCATTAGATGCAACATCAATAATTATCGCTCTTATAATCATAAGATAAAGCAATTTCGTTTCTGTACTTATCTAATACAGAATCTATTCTCCAATTCATAATCTTAGTCCCCTTTTCTTATACTTCTGGTGCTTTTTCCAACATTATCATTAATTTCAAATCCCGATGAAGAGTAAAAGGACACATCGATCAACGGTCTGTCAGTATATGTAAATCTACTGAATTCTGAATTTCTTGGAATATATAATAAACTAATAATCTTCTGTACCAATTTTTGTGCGTTAACTGCTCATAATCGTAACTTTCTCAGTTTTCATTAATCATAATTAATCATATCTCTATAGAATAGCCTATTTGGCACTAATGACGCCGCACGCGTTCGGTATTGCGGAATGAAACAGAAACTCCGAATTCGGCGGTGTGCAAAGTACTGTGTTTAAATCTGTTTTTATTTGCTCTATCGTTCGAGATTGATGACCCCCTATCATGACAAACTAAAGTATCTAAAGCTCCAAGAACTAGTGCTATATGGGTTGTATAAATACTAAACTTGCTGCTGCACGAAAGTAAGGTGCACTGGGATTTTTTTGTCTGTTTTTTTTTTTTTTTTTTTAAATCTAAGGTCCATAACTTAATTGCCGTAACTTTTAAATTTTATAAAGTGGAAACTATTAATGGCTAGTAGTCATTATTTGTTGTTTTAGCACATGGATTTAAACTAACAAAACTCTAAATGAACCACGGGCGTTGGCATATCGAATGGCGACACTATAGCTAATGATTTGTGTTATGGGGGTTACATCCTCAGAGCTGTGTTCGTGTTGATATTAATTTGTGTTTGTTTCATTGGGGCATGGTGTTGAGTTTTAAAAATAAGATGATGTGACTTGTGAAGTTCCGCTATGTTAAATCAAAACGAAGCCATAAGGTCATTTTATTTATTTACCTAAGGATGTTTTTGATATTACTTATTACTTGGAACCCATAGGGCACATTGTTGTATATAATGTTAAATTCCCATAGAGTCATAAGTAATGTTAATTCCCAGAGATTCCAATAGGTTTAAGATGATGGATCTCTGTTCGGACAATGGGAATTTAATAATATCATGACATACTTCATCGTTTCCATAATTTTGAGGACAGATTTGCAGTAATATCGCTGCTGCTGCTGATCTTCCTATTGCTATGGTTAATAGGTATAAGAGGAATTTAGCATTGTGCCTCCGTATTGAAAATCTATAAGGACAAGGGTGATTGTAATGTTAAAATGTTGATATGTTTACGAGAAATTTAACACTACGCCTCCTTGTTGAAATATATATAGGGTAAAGGGAAAACGTAATGTTAAAAAGATCCATGTGTTTAACATGATCGGTCTTTGTAAGGACAAGAAGGGAAATATCCACTATCCAACAACTATTTGTCTACTATCCAACACTTAGTTATCACCTATCGAACACCTATTTATCTACTATATAACATGCTGTTCGTAGTGACTAGTACCCAGTTATCTAATATCCAGCACCCAATTATACTAATGATTGAATATTACGTGCTTGAATACAACGATTCCTTGGTTATAACGTTTGAGCGAATTACCCCGGGCAAGTTTTGTGTGGTCCGCTTGAGAAAATTAGCTCACTGATAACATTTATATTACTTGAAGTACCAAAGCCAGCTAAGCAATGTGTGTGTGATTTGGATTTTTAACGTAGCTTTAAAATTTTTTCAGTCATATCACTAGGATGTCTACAATGCGACAGTTTTTAGTGATGTCTAGCATTGGGAATCACGCCGCAGACATGTAGCATGTTCCAACCATTCACATTATCCTGGCACCAGGCCGACCAGCCCTAAGACTAACATTTTAATGCTGAGCGCCAAGGGAGGTAGCTACTATTGCTATTTTTACAAGTCTTTAACATTACTGAGCTGGGGTTCGAATCCGCGACCTCCTGGATCTGAGGCGGACGCTCTAATCACTTTGGCTACCGGAGCGGTAAATAAGACCTAGTAAAGACACCAGGTAACAAAGGCGTGATAATCGCACCTCATTCATAATTGGTGCTTTAGAAACAATGGTTGCTGGTTCAATGCAATTTAAGGATGAAAAGAAATGTTTTTGTTTTTGCTTTGTACTGTATTGACTAAATAATTTATAAATTTCATTTACCTCTCGTCCTATACCTTTATGCTGACTGAGTACAGCTTGAAATAAATCTCGGTCGAGTTCAGTTTGAATCCTGACTTTTGTGAAAATGGCTGAGAATTAGTCAAAAATAAAGGGAAAACATCTCTTTAGACACAAATGTACAAATAATATAAATAATAGAAGCAGGGCATTCACGAACATTGAGAAAGAAATAAATATTTTGTTCGTAATCAATAAGATTATCATGCATGGCGTGATGTTTCCAGATTCTGTTGCAAACTGCTTTGTTAAGGCAGTGTTTAGTCGGCAAACAGATGTCATCACCATTGATAGCGTTGTTGCTCCTGTTAATGTTCTGACAGCCGTGGCTCAGGACGCATTACGTCTACTTGGGTCTGGTAACAAGGATGTTGATTTATTAGATTATGCTCATTTTAATAGAGACTCTGCCACATCTGTGATACCAACAACTGTGTATACTGTTTGTAAAATTAGTAATTGTCAGCAATCAACTTAAGTTTCTACTACTGGAAATGATAAGGTTACAATTATTCAGTACTAGCCCTTGTACCCATCGGTCATTAGACTGTACCTACAAGCTCATTGTGACACAGGCAATATTCTTTACGAGCACCTGCATGTCAATGAAAAACAGAATCTCAGATTAATTTTTATCCCCCTCCAAACCAAAAAATGAAAAGAAAACACAAATGAATATTAACAATTTCTGTCCATTGAAAAAACTGAATGACTAATATCGTAGTCGTGTAGTTATTAAACAACCACGTTTTCACCAACTGGTACTTGTACAAGTATGTTGACACTTTAATTGGATCATAAAACGTATTGATTTATCATTTTGCTTGTTTTTATAACGTGTATTTATACAAATACAAACCATTAGATGCGAGTTCTGACAGGAATCATACCAGTATCAATTGTTTACTAAATGTCTCATGTCCTTGACATGGACAAGTACACGCACATTTTGAAATATAAACGATGAAGTTGGATATAACGTTTCTCGGTTATAACGTTTTGAAAATCCCAATCCATTGTGAAAAGTTACAATCTTTGCTGTATCTACTATCTAATATCCAATCATCTACTATCTAACACCTGGTTATTTACTATCCAACACACAGATATCTCCTACGCAGCACCCTTTTATCTACTATCCAACACCCAGTTATTTACTATTCAATACATATCAGTTGCTCAATACATACATTTACTATCACAAATGCAATTTGGAGTGACCATTACCACACCTTTACTATACACTCTGCCATTCGGAGTGACCAACATCCACTCATCTAGGGGCCCAGAGTGGCCGAGTGGTCTAAGGCACTCACCATTATGGATCACTGTCATCTCACTTAAGTCTTCATGGGTTTGAGTATTGGGGTTGGCCAATTTGGGTACATGAGAAAGCTTGGCACTATTTTCCTGTGGGTCAATGTTTTTTTTCTAGGGGTTTCCCAGGTTCTTTTGGGACCAGTCATACTGGCCACCATGTATAGCCTACCTTATGCTGAAAAAATGGCGTAAAACCCCATAACAACAACAATCCACTTGGCTAGTGACCACACTGGGTAGTATATAAAAGAAGGGGTATACAAACAGAATTAAAATCCCTTCACCAACAAAGCTCAATTTTCTATCCCCATACCTTCTCTATTATTTCGTTGTAAACAAAGTAAAACTTCTTCACCAATAGCTAACACCAGCTACTACCCTTATAATCATTATAAATATAGCAGGGAGTGAAGAAGGGTAGTAAAAGACACACACACTTATATGCTATCATACATGAAGGGAAATAAAACAATATACTAGGAGTGCTTATACTCATACACATACATAGCCTTCTGCAGACATTAAACAGGATGGAGAGAAGAACGAATACATACTTACGAATACTGACATATTGTTACAATCCAAAATTGGGTTGCAACATCTGTTGTCAAATGAAGCCAAGTCAGTTTTAGAATTTGTAACATAGTTTTCATTTTTGCCATCCTAGGTTTAATTCTCTCACTCAATGGCTATCTTTTGCCTTTTGACAAACACCGACAGGAAATTTTATTTAAAAAATATAAAGAGTCAAATAGGACGGATTTGATTCACTAGGTCATTATAAATATTTTTGCCACCGTGATTGTGTACGCTGACATATGTTACCCAATGACAGTTCATTTCGACACAACTGGTTTTGTTTTAGTTTTTATTTTACACCGACTGAAATGTGACCTAAGATGAAAGGCATGAATTAAATTTGCCACACTGTCAAACTAAGCCAGAATTTATAGTGAAGCTACTGTAAGGTTGTGACATTTTCTGTTTTTGTAAAGGGAAAAACCAAATCCACTGCAGTTATGCATTATATATGGAGTGTTTTGTATTTGTAAAAAAAACCCCCAAACTGTTCTGTCTTTTAAAATGCAGAGTGACTCTCAGTTCTGTAGAATGAATTGGTCTGTAAGATTTTGTATATGAATTATTATGACTTTTTTACCTTTACATTAAACATTGGATAGATTATTTGTGCCAAACTTCCGAGAGAGACAGAGAGACAGACAAGCAGAGAGAGAGAGAGAGAGAGAGAGAGAGAGAGAGAAGGTATTTTAAAAGCAAAAACAAATGTTTCTGATGCCCACCATTTGAGAACTATCTTGAAGTTTGCTGAATTTCATATGCAGAGATCTTGCACATAATAAAATTAATCGCACATTTTGACGATTTATGTCTATTTACAGTTTACACAGAAATATGTCTCTAGAGTCGTAGTACATTCAACCTATCAGATGCAAGATCATCTCAATAATAATGATTTGGCTCTCGCACATTTTAGAGCTTTTGAAGTCGTGATCACATATGCATATATTCAGATATTTTATTGACGTCTTTTCCAAAATATGGCCTCCAGAGGGGTAAATTGTTCAGCAAATCAAATGTATGATTACTTTTATTAATATGCATGGCTCTAGCTCAATATCGAACTTGTCAAGACCCTGATGATATAAACCAAATTCGAAGTTTGATCAAAACTGGGTGAGAAATATGGAGAGGTAACAAGCTAACCAATCAGATGCAAGACAACCTCATTAATAAGCTTGATCTCAATCAATCAGATGCAAGACAACCTGCTTGGTCTCAGTTATTATCCAAGTTTTCTAAGATCGTGATCATATAGGTTCATATTCCAAATCTAAT
Source organism: Megalonaias nervosa (assembly GCA_016617855.1). NCBI lineage: Eukaryota > Metazoa > Mollusca > Bivalvia > Unionida > Unionidae > Megalonaias > Megalonaias nervosa. Next base: position 28,465 of record JAECUM010008355.1, on the reverse strand, counting down.
CAAACTCGGTTCAGAAATGGCCTCCAGAGTGGTAACATACTCAGCCAATCAGATGCAAGATCACTTCATTAGTATGCATAGATCTTGTTCATATTCACACTTCTCTAATATATTGATCACATAAAGTAATACTCCAGGTTGGATCAAAATTGGATTAAAAATATGGCCTCCAAAGCGGCATCAAGCAAATGTTTGTGGAGTGACTACGGACGCAAAGCCACACCATAAGCCTTCCCCCCAAAAGTACAATATCTTATTTTCCTTGATGATGCCTCATGAAAACATATCTGTCTCACAAATACTTAAATTTATACACTTGACATGAATGCGTTCTGCTCTAAGTGGACACTTGCAGAGTGTCCACTCTGGTTGAACTGACCCTTCCTGAGGTACACATGATTCAGGTGTGTGTATCCAATATGTGATCAGCACTACACCACCACATCTCTCTGTGCCAAAAGTTCTACTGTCTCTTCTCTCTATCCTCCTAGACATACAATTCATTGAAAATTTTCATAGCTGTAAGATCACAAACACAATTATTATGATTCTCAATTGCCTTAAAGTTTCGTTCTTGTCTAAAAATACCACATTTTTCACAATTAATGAATAGCAGTCTGATGATACTTATATTGGTGACACAACAATATATGCGTAATGTCCCGAATTACTGAAAATGTAAAAAACGAAAAAAAAGATTATGCTATTAGAACTACTATTTTACGGGTGGGATTTGAACCTTTCTCAAAAAAGAAGTCCTGAATTAAAACATTCAAGATCTCGGTGATAACCCTGACCTTTGAAAAGTTATTTAAATGTTGACATCATGTTCAAATGATATTAATATAAACTGAGAACAAATAAAAATAATAAAACTCTACATGCATTCATGGGGACCGGGGTGGCAGAGCGATATATATATATATATATATATATATATATATATATATATATATATATATATATATATATGGAAAGGAGTCCCATGCAAGATAAAGCTCAAGATTTCTCAAGTAAATCTTTTATGAATTAATAGGGTATTAATATTAGTAGGCTTCTGCAACATTTCATGGAATTTTAATTGCTACTTTAAACAGCACACGATCATACAGAAAACACGTCCATAAACAGTACAGAAGCATACAACAATTTTGAATATACAAATATCTATTCATGTCATAATGTTAAGAAAAAACGTTTTTAAAATGTTGTCATAAATAGCTTAAAATGTTGTCATAAAAACTTAGTACTGAAATGTCTGAGCAAAATAAACTTTGATCTGTTTGTCTCAAACTTACCTGTGCTGCACTGCATTAAGATGAGTTAAAAGATATTGAAGAAAATGCAGAGTAGGGTGTAATGATACAACAGAATATAAATTGTTACTGCATCATTTGATTCTTGATCAAGTACATCATAGCCCTGTTTTGTTTCAACTGCATCTGGTGCTGCAAATCTTCCTTGAAACAGAAGGACCCCTGACCTTTTGTCCATTATTAAGAATAGGAATGGGTGATCGGCATCAAATGAATGCACGATTGGTATCCACCTTGACACAAAGCCGCCAGCTGTGGCCGCTGCTGCCTCCGTACCCTTCTCATTCACCTCAACAAAAGCTTTGTGAAAGACTTTTGACAAGTATACATTTTTTTTTGTTTTGTCATTCCGCTGAAGTCTGCTTTCCTCCGGTCAAAAGCATCTGGCATACCAAGCTTGCTCAGTACTTCACTCAACTCAAAACTTGCCTCGATCTTGAATTTTGACAGAGACACTTCAGCTAATCCAGGTGATATTTTACTTGGTATAAGCTTCAGTGTTGTCACCGACAGCTTTGATTCAAGGGCAGGTAACCCATCCTTTTTAATTGGAAGCAGAACAAGCATGTATAGATCTTTTCCATTGTATGGAAGCTGTAAAGTTTTACAATCTAGACCTTGATCCTCTCCATACCATGTTTGCTCCATCCGTGATTTCATCATATAAACTTTGACTGCATCTCCACCTAATAGTAGTATAGTGGGATACTTTAGCGTCAATGGGACCTTAATGTTAAAACAGGGTGTTTGTACTTTGGCGTCAATGGGAAGTTTAACATGTGTGGGACTGTATAGCGTCAATGGGAATTTAATATAGGGAATGTATAGCGACAATGGATTGAGACTGTATAGGGTCAATAGGAATGGAACAGGTGGGATGACGTCACGGTACTGGAAACTTGCAACAATGTGGCAAGTGGCTAACCTGAATACGCGTAGCTCCTCTAGGTAGGGACAAATACAATAGAGAGAGGCAGAGACATATACAACATTACAAAAAAAAAAAAAAAAAAGAATAAATATCTTTTCGAGGCATATGAAGTGGCCCTGAAAAGGGCCTTTGGGTTCTTCTTCTATTGTCTCCATTTCTTCCACCAGCTCTTCACTTTTCCAAAAATTTCTTTCTTCTTCTTCTTCTTTTCTTCGTCAACTATCCAGTCAGGATGTCCCATAGCTCTAAACTTTTCCTGTACCTTTATCCAGTTATTGTTCAGTCTCTCAAACTCTTCTTTTCTCTTTGTTTACTTTGTCCTTTCTTTCTTTTGCCCAAGTCTCTTTAATCTTCTTCATTTCTTCTTCCAATACCCTTTTCATCTTGTCTTACGCTTTCTTTAACTGGTGTAAGCCACGTTTGACAAAAGACCACTCTGTCCAATTAAATGCCTCTTCTAAAAAACACCTCACTTGGATGACATTATCAAGGGCTTGCTTTCAGGTGCCCACTCTCACATATTTAGGATGGATGAAGCCTCTTAACTTCCCCACCTCCTCTTCTATCATACCTTGCTCTAGATCCCTGGCTACTTTGAGGCTAGTGACTTGACTGGTCACAAAGTCTTCAGTGACTGGATAGTTCCATTCCTGTTGAAGTCGTTCCACCACATAGGCTCCATCCACCGTGCAGAACCAACTATGTCGTAATTCGTTAAAGACATTCATCTTGTGTTGACTAGTCAACGCTGGGTAGCCAGACTGACGACCGCTCCGTCTTATATATTTGAAGCACGGACGTAAAGGAAAACATCCCTTACACTCACTTCACATATTATCTACCATCCACACAAACGGGAAGAGAAGAAACACACACACACATTATCCTATCCACACAAACGAACGCGAATGCATAAAACATACCATACTTACTATCTACACAAATGAACGCGAACGCATAAAACATACCATACTTACTATCCACACAAACGAACGCGAATGCATAAAACATACCATACTTACTATCCACACAAACGAACACGAATGAATAAAACATACCATACTTACTATCCACACAAACGAAAGCGAATGCATAAAACACACATTATACTATGCACACAAACGGGAAGAGAAGAAAAAGCATACCATATCTACTATCCACACAAACGGACGCGAACGCATAAAACATACCATACTTACTATCCACACAAACGGACGCGAATGCATAAAACACACACACACACACACACACACACACACACACACATTATACTATCTACACAAACGGGAAGAGAAGAAAAAACATACCATATCTACTATCCACACAAACGGACGCGAACGCATAAAATATACCATACTTATTATCCACACAAACGGACGCGAACGCATAAAACATACCGTAGTTACTATCCACAAAAACGAACGCTAATGCATGAAACACACACAGTATACTATCCACACAAAGGGGAAGAGAAGAAGAAACATACCATATGTACTATCCACACAAACGGACGCGAACTCATAAAACATACCATATCTACTATCCACACAAACGGACGCGAACGCATAAAACATACCATATATACTATCCACACAAACGGACGCGAACGCATATAACACACATACTATACTATCCACACAACGAGAAGAGAAGAAAAACACACATTATACTGTCCACACAAACGTACGTGAACGCAAAACACACACACACACACTTATACATCAGTAAAGGAGTGAGTGTTTATAGTCACACTACTCCACATTCACACAAATTGGCAACTTGAATAGTCGCTCTTTTCTAGAGATCTGGTTAGCCCTGAGAAGGGCTGATTTTTAGAACTCCAGATGTACCCAGTTAATACTGGCACCTTTTAGGTCTGGCCCCACACACGCATCTCCTACTCCAGTCATTCTCCCAATTTAAGGTTGTTCTTGGGAGCGCAGAGGGGGTTTGAGTGGCTTCACTCTCCCAGTCTTCACTTTCAGGGATGGTGAAGACTTCCCTCTGTCTTCTATACTGCAACCGGGGATGATGCTGCTGACGCTGCGGCTCCCACTCTTGCCGCTGTCTCTCCAATTCCTCCAATGCCTCTTCCTCCCAGTTTTATGTCTGGGGGACAGTAACTCTTGGGACTGGTGGTAGAGGCTGTGGCTGTCTTTGTTATGGAAGTGGTGGTTGTGGAGGGGTTGGTGTCCTCACCTCAGGTTTGACCTCACGCACAGGTCTTAGCATGAGATGAGGCAGGATCCATCGCTTCTTTTCCTTCTCCTCTTATTTCCTCCTTTATTCCTCCTCTTCTTCCAGCCGGTTTGCTTCTGCAATGGCCTCCATGGCCAGCTCATCCAAAATGCGCCTGGCATACTCCAAGTGCATTTGGAGCTCCAGTAACTTTGCTATTCTGTTACTCATGTTGATACGTCAACGATAGGTAGCCAGACTGACGAGCTTTTGGATTTATATCCCTGGAGCACGGACGTGAAGGAAAACATCCCCTGACACCAAAACATACCATAACCCACAAAAAACATGGAACGCGCGGACCTAAAAGAAACACTCACGTTGACTTTCTTTTACTTACAAAAACAGACATGAAAGATTCGACCAGACAGAAAACGAATTGTGAATTGTTACTGACAAAAGAAACGAAGTGCTTATAGACACACGTCTAATTTTTTTAGCATACAAACACAATTTTTTTTTTTCGCAATTGAATTACTATCTCTTTTCTAGAGTACTGGGGTAGCCCTGAAAAGGGCTGTTTTTATTGACGGGGAGTGATGGCAATCTTTTTTACTGTCTAAGATTGCGTCCCCGTCTGACGGCAGTCTTTTCTATACGATACGGTCTGCTTCTGCGGAAATAGATGGAGAACTCTTTGGTGTCCACACGACAGTCGACAAAACCTCTGTCTGGTTCTTGATGCTGCTGTTGCTGCTGCTGTTGTTGCTGCTGTTCTCTGCTTCTGAAGTCTGTACTTCTCTGTCCATTCTTATTGTTCTTTTTTGATTTCCTCTCTGAAGACCTCTTCTATCAGGTCTTGGGCTATTGCTAACATCCTGACATTCTCTATCTCTTCAGGCTTCGGTATCAGGTTTAGCCTGACACGATGTAAACTGACGTAAGCTTCGTTCAGCTTGGCTAGTCTGGAAGGCATCTTCGTAGGTTGACGAGTCAACAGTGGATGGCCAGACTGGAGACCGACCCGCTTTATAAGGTTCAAACGCGGACGCGATAGAACACATCCCTACTCGGTTTTAGTGTCGGAACGCTATGATAGCTAATGTCATGGCGAGGGATAGAGAGAAGTCAAAGAGCATATATTCACAGTGCTTTTTGAAAACAAACGACAGACACATTTTTTCAAAACACAACATTTTTTATTCAACAAACAACTAACAACTAACAAGTAACAAGTAACAATAATATCAAACAAACTTTTTTTTGACAAGGTTGACAACGTTGTGAAGTTAAGTTAGATTTCCACTGATGGAAGTCATGAGGCCATTGATGTACACCACGTTTCCTAGCTAAAGACAAAAGATAACCATCACGGTCAAAAAATCATCAATCTACTTTTTCATGGTTTCTAGAAGAGTTACAATCCAAATAAGTCACTAAATGATCTAACGGATATCCAAGACTGCGTTGATGAAGAAAATACACACAATATTGTCCACAGACCATGGAATCTGTGCCTTGTAATTTCACATTATTGAATCGTGTCGTCTGGGCATTTCTTCTCATAAAGTCAATGATGTCGTCTTCCAAAGGGGGTAATCCATACGAATCAAAATACTCCACACAATCCTCTTTAGGGAAGTAGACGGCTACCCAGTGGGTTCCTGGGAGGTGACTGTCGTCCGTGTTGATGACATAAGCTTGATGGTCTTGAGGTTTGCGATGAGGTAGTTCATCTTTAGCACACACGACAGGATTCCAAGAAGCAGTGTACGAACTGTTGTTCAAAAGGCAATAAAGTTCCCAGGTATCCATTTATTGTTGTTTTTTTCACAGGTAATGATAAGTCATCAATTCAATTCTGACTTTTTGTTTGAAAACCTCTGTCAAGTAACCGTTTCTTCGTTTCGTCTCTTCACTCTGGGCTAAGAGAGCTTCGATACGATAGAGTAGTCAATGGAGGGCAGGAATGATGACGCATGTTTTAATACTACTCATGCAACACTGCTTCTTCCGAGATGAGACTCCAAGCTTCGTCCAGATACTCGTCCAATTTTTTTTCTTGGCTCATCATCAGACATTTATCGTGTTGAATTTGACTCGGATGATTGTTTTGTCATCCATAGCAATCTTTCATGGTCAATTCCGTAATTTTATTCGCCAGGTGTTTAGCAAAACAGGACACTAAATGTTGTTCTTGTTCTGGCCATCTGGACGTGACCACCTTGTCCTCTTCGTCTTTGTCGTGGGGTTCTGCTTTCACGCTATCCTCTTATTCCATTTCCAAAGATTCTCTACTCTTCAATGAGGGATAAGAGTCTTCCATCGTTTCTAATAGTCTAGAATGATTTCTCTCAAACTGTTGATTTCTATGGTATTATCGAATTCGGCATACAGGATGACGTTAACCGTCTCCTAGAGCTTCTGTAAACTGAAGTTCCACACGCAGTTGACCGGATATTATAGGGTGGAAATGTCCCTCGTCGCTGCCTTGGTCTGGAGTGAAATTAAAGGCCCACAAAGTGTAACCTCCTACATAATTTTCGTAAGAAATGCTGTGACTGGTTTTGGTTCCTAGCTGTCCGGTAGCTTCGTACAGGGACAAGTACGATCTCAAGTAATTCTTCTGGGCAAAGTTAGGTTCGAAGGGTCTGGTACACAAGGTCTTGCCATCGCGACTGCTTTCGATCTTGGACACTCTGTAGTGCTTAAATTTGAAAGGATTTTGATCGTGGGCTCCGTTGAGGGCTGCGTTGCTGACGATACCAACAATTAAAAGATTGGGTAACTGTCCTTGGAACAGATGATCTTCGATCTTGGATCGGTGTCCAGTGGCAATGGTGAAAGTTTTCACTTCTACGCGTCGTATCGGATACTTGGCGGTCGTTCGGCTCAATGTTTGACTGATGTCGTTTCCCACTTTAGGCAACACTTCCACACGGCGCACGTAAAGTCTGGCTTCTTGAATGATGGTTTTGAACTCGTTGGCATGAGCCATCAAATGGAAAGCGACACTGCGGAGATTTAGTCTCAGGCGAACATCCACTCCGTTCAGCAAATACTTGTCCTGCAACCACATGTCCAAATGAAAACGATCGATCAGTTCTAAACTACGACCTTGCAGGATTTTCTTTCGACGGTTGTTAAAGCCTACATTGTGATGATCGTCATCTGCTGTCAGGGCTGTGTCGTTAAACTTGTTCTCACCTGCGGTATCAGGTTTCCAAACCACGCAAGCATCCAGATGAGTGTTCTTGGCCTCTTTTCCGTACGTCAAGAGATTTTCCAGGTACACTCGGCAAGGGTAAGTATCCAAGCTACTGCTGACCAGTTTGTTATTCAAGTACAAATCCACTTCGCTGAACAAGGAATGCATGAAATTGTTGACGGGAGCTACTGTAGCATCGTCTCCCGGATTGGTGTTGTCCGTTTTGATCACTGTCAGTTTTAGGTACAAGTAACTGCTATTCAGATCGATGTAATCTTCGGGTTGTCCTTTGATTTCAAACTCGATGGGAGCTGAATCCGTCAAAGAGAAGACGGGATGAAATTGGACAAATTGGAATTCTTGCATCGTTATCATGGTGGGTGGCATGGCAAACAGATCCAGTTCCGACTTGGAACAGGCGCAAGACTCTCGGTACATCATTTTCTCTCTGTAATTTTTTTTAATAATCAAAAATGTCTAAGTCTCGGACGTTTTTTTTTTTCTTAGTCTTTCTAGCTCTGGGAGTGTAAAGTCCTCTGAAGGTGTGTCTTCGTCGTCTTTTTCTGTCTTGTCCTTGCTGTGTCGTCAGGGATGCAGGAATGCCTAACTCGGCAGCATCCAGAGCATTTATAGGAGTTTCTCGTCGGCTCAAAATGTCTTTGCCCGTTTGAAGCAAGACATTTTTGCCTGCTCTCAAGAAAGCTTCTTTGGGGTTTTGTTTGTCAATGATGACATTTTGGAGAAATTCTTTGCCTTGCGTCAACGCGGCATCATTTAAGGCGTGCAATCCCCGTGTCACCATCGGTTTCAAAACTGGAGCCACTGAACGAAAGGTCGATTTTAGCATATCTCCTAAACCATGTCCTCGTTGTCGAACGACTCCTTGGTACACAGGATACATGACTGACAAGGGGTTAGAGTAATCGTTTTCGAAAATGGAGTTTCACTGTGGCTTTCCCTTTGGTGAAAGGAATATTTTGTCCCAGATCTCCTTTTATAGTACTGTTGACAGTGTCGAAGTATGACTTACTGACGGGCAAATAGTGAGGATGTACAAATTCGCGGTGAACGTGATAGGTGTTTCCACCTTCCTCGTCAGTGTTCGTAGCAGAATCCACTTTGAAAGGAATGACACGCAGTAACGGTACGGAGATGTGTACCACCACATCGGAGTACACAAAAATCAAATTCAGTCCTTGGTTTATTTCTACAGGGAATCAAAAATATTTCGCAAAATCCAAGTTGCCAGTAATGGCTGGTATTTCGTTTTTCATCTTGATCAACTTGTGGTCTCCACCCAAAATATCATACAATTCAGGACAAAATGTAATGGCCAATACTTTCTCCTCTGAAAATTTCATCATTAGGCGACGAGCTATTTTGTGGTACTCGAGGGTGATACTTTTTTTTTGGTTCTCTCGAAGGCTTTGGCAAACACGGTATTGAATTTGGTAGCAATCGTGTTCACCAAATGTTGACCACTAAAATAATAACCTGCAGGAATGGTCAAAAGATAGGCGAACCGTTTTGTTTTGGGGTCTTGTGTTTTCGTAAGGTCACTTGCAGTGGTGCGTTCATCCAAGCTTTGTTGTACTTGCTCGTCATGAACTTCCACTGTAAAAGTGTTTTGATTTGGAAGGATATTTAGGATTTTTGTAGGGTGAATCATTTCCACCAAAACCACTTCCCAATGGGCTCCGTGATCCAATTGAATGGCCTGAGGCAAGCTGGCCGTGTAACAGCATAAGGTGTTTTTGGGAAACACCTCCATGGAACTGTCACTGGGTAACGTTAAGTAAAATTGGTTATTCATAATTCTAGAATTCTAGTATCCGAGGGGTCACTGGAAGTCAGAGGAGTGTCTAAAAGAGGATTGTTGTGATTGTATTGGTGACTGTCAGAAGGATGACTGACGTTGGACTTAAGGCTCCCGTTGTTGTTCCCGTTCGAGGAATATTTCAGGGACGGATTGGGAAGAAGGTAACCAATGCAACTGCTGAGTAAAATGGTCCACAATTGTTTGTCTCCTTGTTGCAAACTCAAATTGGCAATGGCAGCACCGATGACACAATACACCACAAAGATTTGGCAGAAAAAGACGATTTAAGCACACGTTCTCCACACCATACCCTCAAGGGTTGCTTTTGTAGATCTTGCAGAGAAGAACTGGGCGAAGGAGTGGTCACTGCCGTAGCTGAGACTGTGCTGAAGGGCATGATGGTCACTTCTTTTTATAGTCGATGATTTGGAAAGCGTCGATCCAAGAGTCAAAACTGGGAAGATATCCTTTCCAACGTACTTTGACTTCTTTGACACGTTTATTTCCCACTTTACGAGTTCTTCGATCAAGAATGCTTTCGATCTCGTACACTTCGTGTTCTTCTTTGGTCACACGTTGTAATTCGGGCAAGTATAACGTTCCTTTTAACACTTCCCCGTTCATGTCTTCCAATTTATAGACGGGAGGATGACGGCCACACACTTGTTCAGTGGCACGAAACAATTCCGTGGTCCAGTTGGGTAAGTAACCTTTGTCGAAAGTGCGTTTGGTTTTGCCAATACGCACCCAATCTCCTGCTGCCAACACTCCAGCTTTCTTGGGGACAGTCACCGTCGGGGACGTACCAAACAAGCGCTCGAGGACGGTCGCTTCGTTGTCGGGAGTCACTTCTTGGGGGGCACGTCCGATGCTTCGATGGTAAGATTGATTGTACGCTTGGACGAGGTACGGTAAGACGTCGATGTACTTGAGAGTGTGTTGATGCGTAAAATATTTCCACATGCGTTCTTTCAAGGTGCGTTGGAAACGTTCCACGATGCTGGCTTTGGTTTCGGGATTCTCGGTGGTGAAAAAATCAGGGCTCGCACTAACGCACATCTCGATTTGGAAGGCAATGGCACGACCCAAGCAAATTTGGAAAAGACGTCGATGACACAAAACAAATATTTGTAGCCGCGATTGTACGTGGCTAAATGAGAGACATCGGCTAAATCAGCTTGCCATTGATGATCGATGCCCTCCACTCGGGTGCCACTTCTGCAAAATTTTCGTCGAATGGTTTTGTGTAAGGTGTACGTGGCCTGTTCTTGTAACCGACGTTGCAACGATAGGTAAACGGATACTTTTCAGTCGAGTTTTGGCAACAATTTCTGAACTCCTCCGTAACCTGCAGTATGGGATGGATTGTAGTAAATGCTGGCTAACACCTTCTCCATTTTTTAAATAAGTGATCCACTCTTCGCTGATGTTACTCTTTTCTTCGTGTGGTATTTTCCTGGATTGTAATGCTTTACGTTTCCGACGAGCGATAGGTGTCGAGGAGGAAGATGTCTGAACAGGGGTAATCAGTTCTTGTTTCACTTCTGTCTTGGCTTTCTTTTTCTCTTCTGAGGAAGAAGGGGTAGCCATCATCTTTTTAATCCAACCAATTCTGGATGTAGGTGGTGTTGTTAGCTTGCGTACTTTTCTGGTGGAGTTTGAGACTTTTCTTCTTTTTCTGTCTTGATCGCTGGGGCTAGTGGCAGTGGTGCTGATGGACTTTTCATCATGGTCTTAAAATCTTTTAGAGTGGGTAGAGCTTAAAGCTTTCTGGTGAAAGAGTTGCAGTCGTTGCAACAATTGACCGTACCGTTGAGATTCTTTCATTTCGTCCTTCCATCAGATTTGAGGGGTCACGTCTGAGATCGTTTGACTCCAGAGTCCTCCTTTTATCTTCTTGGACCTTTTATCTTCATCCTCCCAGCTTTCCCAACACTCCTTTCAGCAAGGGTGGTCCCATTGTTCCCATTACACCTTTCAGCAAGGGTAAAAAAAAAAAATCCTCCACATTGCACTAACATCTTTTTCTTTTGATTAATAGGGATTTTCTTTTGGATCATTTGGCGAAGAACGTATCGATTTTTGGCTAAGCATTCTTTCTGGTGTTTAGAAAAAGGTATCGTGCCTTTCAAGACATTCAGACAACATTCGCTCACCGGTTTGATACATCTTTGGAGGCGGTTTGAATGAGTTTTTCTCGCATGGGTGGAGGAGCTTTGGACAGGACGGACACCATGTCCCAATGTTTGACTAAACGTGGGGGCAGTCCTTTTCCTTTTCCTTTTCCTTTATGGACAGAAGAACGACGGTGGTGACGGTGTGCACTTCTTGGAGGGGACATCTTCTTGGTTCAGGAGCAAAAAATGCATTAACGTCGATGACTTGGCACACGGCCTTTTATCCTTGTTTGCACTATCGCTTCGTCATAAAGGTGACGATTTGTTTTCCAAAATCGCCAAAGAATCCTCCTCTTTGGTGGCTCCTTTTTTTCTTTGGTCGAGTATGCCTTTTATGAGCGTGACGTCGATGTTTGGCTAAGTGTTTCTTTGGATGACGTGACTGTCCTTTTCTTTTTCATTTTCCTTTTTGGACAGAAGAACGACGATGGTAACAGTATGCACTTCTTGGAGGAGACATCTTTTAGTGCACAAAATACACTGATCCCTATTGTTTGCCTCAGGTCTATTTTTATACTGGAATGCGTCGCCACTGATTGTCTTTACCTCGTATCAACTTGATGACAGGTATCACTCGACGTTGAGGAGTTCGCAATGGACTAAATCGGGACAGTTCTTGCTTGGACAAATCCAGTAAACTCTGTAACATGCACGATCTTTCTTGGACTTTAATTTTGGGGGCAGGTACTTTGTAAGCAGCGGCCACTGCCGCTAAAGAGGAAGAAGGAGGTGTCACCACTGGAGGTCGTGGCTTGCGAATCTAAGGTTGTGTCCTGGCGTCAATGCCTACCTTGCGGGTAGAAGCTGTTTTCTCTGGAGGTCTCTTTTCCTGTGGCTGTGACCTGGTCTTGACACCGTTGCTCTTTTTCTTTTTCTTCTGGGTACGTCGGGGAGTGACTTTTTTCTTTGGAAGAACTTTGGGAGATTTGGGATCCCATTTTAAGAGGGAATGAATTATGACACCTCCTAGAAAACCGCTACCTCCAGGTTTCAAAATGATTTGATTTTTGGTTTCAGTGTTAATGCAAGGATCGGCCAGTTGCGTCAAGGCAACTTTGTTTCTGTCAAAAAACGTTTGGTTTGATGTGGAATCTGAATGATGCCTTGCAGTAATTGACGTGCTGTCACCGTAAACCATCGTAAGACTTCTTTGAGACTAGCTTCTAAGACACGAGCACGTATTTGTGGATTTTTTTCGCGACTGAAACCGTACAAGGCACGAATCAGTTTGACGGGAAGATGGGACTGAAGGGACGTCACGTTGACGATGTGTGAGACAGACTCCAAGTGACCGAGGTTTTTATAGATTTTTTTTGGTTGTTGTTGTGATTAAGTCGACCACGGGGACATGTGCACGACAGGCCCTCCGTCTTGGCACCAGTGGTGAAACAGATGGGTACGAAATCGCAAAAAAAAAATCGGGGGTGGTGGGTTTTAAATCCACGAGTAAATAGGCATGTTGGGTTTGAGTGTAATCGTCGTACGCATAGGTCAGCCAAGGCGTTCCTAACTGTTTGGCTAACACTTGTACTTGCGATTTATCTCTAGGGCTTTTAAACAAGACCACATAATAAGTATTGATACTGATGGTGCGATGGGCTTTACTTTGTTGAAGCAAATTTTGAGTGATGCAAATGACACTGTCATTACGATGATGCCCTTTGCGCGTAAACCAGAGTTTAATTTCTTCTTCGTCTTCTCCTAACATGTCGTCAAAGATGACCAAATGGGTTTGACTAGGGTCAGACACGATCTCGTCGTCTTTGCCAGGAATGCCTTCCAGAAAGACGATGGAATCGCCTTGACTTTCTCGCAGAAGGTTGTACGCCGATGGCCACTCTTTGTAAAACCACACGATGCGTTGAGGGGGACGATCGATCAAATGATGTTTATGTTCGATCAAACGTTTGAGAAATTCGGTTTTGCCCGCACCGCTCGGTCCAGCAATGAGCATGTTAAAGGGATGCTGAAGATACAAGGCCTCCCAACTAGCACGATCTAAGTGTTCGTCGATCACTTTGAAAGTCGAGGAAGAGGGAGCAGAGACAGTAGAGGTAGCCATAATAGTAGTAGTGTAAGGAATGTCACTTTTGACAGGAAGACAGACAAGACAAGAGTTTTTATACTTTTTCATGACACGTTTATTGTCATCTTTAATTGTGAACAACACGAAAGACAAAAATACATAAAAGCCAAATGGCTAAGTACATGAATAAAAGACACATCAAAACAATCAAAGTGGAATATAAACAAGTCTCTGTACAACATGTTTGTTGACGAAGGTGTGGTGTCCTAGGGACAGTGTGTAATGTTCTTACAGTCTCAACACTGGGCAAAGTCACACAGAGGTCCACCCGGAATGGTATTTCGGGGATGTCAATCACGGTCCTGTCCTGTCCTGAAGGGAGTGGTTCTTCTTCTGGTATTGTCACTAACACAGGTTTAAAAGTTAGTTTTTTCACTGAACGTTTTAGTTGTTTAGGATGACCAATCTTTTGCATAATGTGCCACTTCTTTTATCCAAGCCTCGAAACTCCAACTTTTCCAGTCACGTACATCTTTCCAGTGAGAGTGCAAGTCACAAGCTACACACACATCGTCGTACACATCTTCAGTACCAAAAAGTTCACGAATCTTTCTTTCCTGTAGAGGTCGAGAAGTATCAAGATGAAAGCGCAAAGCTTTGAGCAGAATGAATCTCTCGTGTACATTTAAAGGGTTCACTTTCATGCCTTTTGGAGTGGTATGTACTGTTCGTAAAGAGTCCGCAAAGGATCGGCTGGTAAACGAAATCCCAGAAAGCAAGTCACTAAGACACACACCACACGTCGACCTCAATTCAATGGACACAGTTCTCGTAATAGGCAATGGTAATCCTCTAACGTTTGAATATTGTCATTGATTTCCTTCCACGGAATCTGTTGTATCACGAATGATAAAGGTTGTAGCATGGTAATCAGTTTTTATACCTCCTAGAGCGAAAGTAACGGACGTAGTGAGTAATTTTTGACCACTGCCATTGCAGGAATCGGTCAAGAATATCATAAAAATCTTCCAATGTAAATGGCTTAAAGCGGAATATTCGGAAGAACACACCCTTGATCCAGAGAAATCTGACTTGTTTGTTGACTTTTGTCAATTTTCTCTTCTGAATGTCTCGACATAAAAGTTCTACAGTCACCTATTGAGATTTGGCTCTGGCAAGTCCCTGCCAAATTTCCTTGTAGATCTCCTCTTGCAATTCGTTTAGTAATCTTTCAATATTATTTTTTGCATAGGGTTTAAATACTTGTCTAAGTGATGTCCAACGTTTGACTCCTAGCCAAGCTGGTTTCTTAAATGACATGATAGACCACTTCTATGACGAGGTCCCACTAAAGGTAGGTAGTGACAATCCGGAGACCATCGAGTATGTTCGAGGGACGCGGAATCTTTCTGTTCCCACTCGGGAAGTGACACACCGCAACTGAAGCACTTGACTTTATCCCCTTCGCACAAGTAGATAAATCCGGCTCTGGCTAATTCATCGGGGGTAGGTCCTCCCAGATATTTTGGCCATTTTCCCCGGAATCGACTTTCAAAGTCGCACTATTCAGGCAAACGCACAGGGAACGAATATTCGTCTGTCACAGGTTCATTTCGACGAGGGTAAGGTGAAATCCGCAGGAGTTTGCTCAGTTTTGGATGACATCCGTAGGTTGGTAGCCGCATGGTTTCATAATGATGACATCCACCATGAAAACCAGTAAAATGAAAACGTGTACGATGACGAGTGGCATCGCTTTCACATCCGTCAGGTTTGACACGCACAGCATCACTTTCCATGGTGGGTCTAGTCATAGCAAAGTTCCCATGATGTGATACTGAATCGTTGAGGTCACAGCGTACGGCATCCCTGCAATCGCAAGGAACAGCATCGTACTCCACTTGTGAATCACCGATCTTCATTTGTGCTTTTCACGAACGACGTCCACGTGTTTCATGTATTTAGTTTTGTCGTGAATCATCTGGAAGTAGCGGGAAGGTTCTGTCAAATACTCCGTCTTGGGTAAACACGGTCCTTGTGCCATTTTGCCTCACAAACAATTTAACATCACTTTGGCAAACGATCGCATTCCTTCGTTTTTCTCCACGTGGTCTAAAGTGCTCCCAGTATTTCTCTTTGAATTTCTTTTCGTCTTCGGGAGTGTGACAGCAAGAAGGATAGCCACTGGCTTCTTGTTTCAGTTTCAAAAAGGCATTCACGTAGTCTGCGAAAATGCTTTTCCGAGTCTCGTCGCCCTTGTGGTATTTTTCTGTCTTGGGGAAGTGGTAAATTTCGTACACTTCTAACAGTTGGTACCCCAAGTCCAGAGCTTTAAACAATTCCACGCTGACACACGTTCCCTTCAAGGCGCGTTCTTCCTGAGTGTGCTGACAAGGTCGGTCTTGGCTGCACGTTTCAGCACAAGTACGACACAATGATGTGGTAAAACGGGATGGTACAAGTACGTGGGAGGCAAGACTTTGCACTTGGTCAATCCTTCGTATTGTCGAATGTTGTTCAGGTCGATGTGTTCCGTCAGCAATTGGGGGTGCCCTGCGGGAAAGTGACAATATTTGCACACGTAAGGATACAGTGAACACACGTCCAAGTATTTGATTTCTTCTCCTTTCTCTTCGTTGGCTTGGTACAACAAACAGGTGGCATTCGTCCGTCCTCCGTACAAACTGTCCCTTGAGTTCAGTGGGTCAACCAGCTTGTAACTTTCCACGATACGTTTAAACTCGCGATCGGTTTTCAAACGGTGATCGTACTCGTGTTCCCACATTTCTACCACTTGGTATCCTTGCTGTTCTAACTTCATGCGACGCTGACAAGTAGCCTCGTACAAGTCTTCCATAGTCCGCTGTAAAAACTGATTTGTAGTGTTACGTTCAGGGTAACAGATGGAACATCCGTGAAATAAGCAACCGTTAAACTCATACACGATCTTGGGGATTTCTAAGTCCCAACCATCCACGGAATACGTTCCGATGGTCTTTTCACCTCCTCCGTTTCGGGCATGTTGGATCCATTTGTCTTCCTTGTCGCACAAGTAATGTAACCAGCGTAGGGCTATGACCGAATATTGACGTTTGACAAAGTTGGTCGTTTGAGGACTTATGACAGCCAGGGTGTTTTCGGGCATGAATCGTTGGCGGTACACTAAGGAACACGTTTTGGCAATGGTGCAGGCTTCTTTCAAAGGATCGATCCCTCCGTGTTCCATGAACAATTTTCTCGAAATTTTCCACAGCAACGCCGTAAAATGTCCACGTCGGAACGACAATACTTTAACATTTCTTCCTGAAAGTCGAAGGGACTCGAGGCGTGAGTCTGGTACCAAGTATAGAAAGCTTCTCGTTGTTCGGTACGCATGTTGTCGGGGTCATAGTAGTGAGCCTAAGGCAAATGAGGTAGAACGGCATGTTGATTGGCATCGGTACTGAAAAAGTCCGGAAAATAGCCTTTGCCCATTTCTGTCATTCCAAACGTTTTAGGCATGCAACTCAAAGGCATGGCCAAGTAACTCATCGAATCTTTAAACTGCACTTGACCCACTTGCATGGAAATGATTT
Organism: Megalonaias nervosa; assembly: GCA_016617855.1. Lineage (NCBI taxonomy): Eukaryota > Metazoa > Mollusca > Bivalvia > Unionida > Unionidae > Megalonaias > Megalonaias nervosa. The sequence continues at coordinate 11,235 of JAECUM010008355.1, read as the reverse complement.
TGGCTCCGTTCAAAGTCACTTTAGAACGTTCGGTGCCATGTTCCGTATAGTATCTGAGAAGAAATTGCCCATCGTATCCCGAGAAATTGTAAGCCATCACCATGGCATAACGATGGCAATCTCCGTAACGTTGATGTCTTCTTGGCTCCACGTTTCGTCGATGGGGTCTAAGATCCATTGGGCGAAATCGGCCAGCGTGTTTGGTCCCTGAAAGATTTTTTCACGTCTTCCAGGAATCTTGCTGTAGTGAGGGCAATGAGTAAAGATAGGCTCTTGGATGCACTTCTCGCACGCTCAGTGAGCCACGCAGAAATTAGGAACGTGAATGCCAGTCTCTTGCATGCAGTCGAAGTCTTCATGTTTGGACTGGTATTTTTGAATGTAGCATTGGTGTTCCAAGTCCACGATTTGGCGACAAATGTGACATCGCTTCTTTCCTGAACTGACGTGCGATTTGGTATTATTGGTACGTATGCCTTGTCCACAAGTAGGGTACAATCTCTGCAGTTGACAAGCACATTTCTGCTGTGAACCTTGCGTCTTTAGATGTTGTTGGCAACAGGCATGGCTGACAAAAGTGCGCTGACAAGCAGAGCAATGCATTCCTTCTTGTCCTTCGTCCAGACAAGGCTTAGAGGCTAAGCATCCTGAGCATTTCGATCCACAATGCATGTGTTGCTCTCGATTGTTATAGCCATAGTCATATTTCTCACAGTAATAACCGTATCCCAGGAATCCGGCGATATTGGTAATGGCATCAAAATGTTCATCGTGATGATAGACGTGAATGTATTTTCCGTCTTTGAAATCTTTGCCTCGAAACAACAGAGGTCCGCGCACTTCTTGAGGGTACACTTTCAAGGTGTAACTTGGAGCCAAGACGTCTTGCAATTTTTGCATTTCAGGAATGCCACAGGGCGTGTCTTTAGCTAGCCCCGCTTGCTGTAACAGGAGTTCTGCTTCTCTTTGTTGTTTGGCTCGGTCTGATTGTTGAATAGTTTTTAAGGCTCTTTTCCATTCTGCCGTGTCGTTCTTGTCGGCATACGTTCGTTCCACCACGATGGCACCGGCTAAGCACAACTGGTCTTGAGGGTTGTTAATTTGGACGAGGCTCTTTTTGGTGCAATGGTTGTTTAACAGTATCACCTTTTTGCGTCCTGTCCCTCGGGGAAGAGACACGTGGGTCACGAACAGTGTCGCTCTTCCGTCAGTGATGTGAAACTTATCGTTGGATTGTTGCACGTGTTGAATCTTGTCGATGACTCGAAGGTGTCAATTCTGATGGGGTGCTAAAGTCGATCCAAACGGGTGACTTGAAACTGTCGTGATGAATGGAAAGTCTCAAGCGATCATCTTCTTTGGCTTCACATTGCTGTTTCAGTGTGGTTAACAAAGAATCCCACACATCGGTGATGAACCCCTCTGCTTTCTCCAGCGGTACGTCGGACTTCAAATCTTTAAACTTCACCGTGTACGTGTACGCTGCGGTTCTAAATTTTCTAGAGGAGTGTTTTTTCAGTCTCTCGGATGTGGTAATACTTTTCAGGGTTTACTGGTAGTGAATTTTGGCTGAGTGTAGACTCTCTGGGTCTGGATTCTGGTTCACTCATCTCATCTTCTAAATCGCTGGCATGAATTTGAGCCAAGACTTCAGCTACTGTGCGAGGCGATAAATCACGTTTCTGCCTCTTACTTTCTTCTCCTTTCTTTACGAAATGATGCGATCGTTTCATCTTGACTGCAAAAAGTCAAATGACTACATTTCAAACGCCATGGACTCTTATATATTCATGTCAGACCAGTGTATATATAAAGGGCTGGTGCCTTCTCTCTCAGTATTCATTTCACTCTGAAGCCGACCAGCACGATGGAAGAACCCACAGAGATCGAACTGACCAGAGCTTTGCGAGGTGTCATAAGAAAGTTTTCTTCAGACAAGCCGACGGACTACTCCCCCTCCTTTCGAGATAAAAGTCAGGATACTTGCTATATCTTTCAGAAGAAAGGGCATTGGGCTACAGAATGTCCAGACCGTCAAAAAAGCAAGACCAGTGTCAAAAGAGACAAAAGTCAAAATACCTGTTATCATTGTCAAGAGAGAGGACATTGGTCTTCAGACTGTCCTAAGAAACAGCAGGAGCAGGAGGAAGACGAAAAACAGGTGCCCTCGGTAAAGGAAGAACCTGGAGACGTTCAGAGAGAGAAGACACAAAAGAAAAGAAGACGAGAAAAAAGTGAGAAAGAAGAGGAGGTAGAGAAAAAGCCCGTGAAAGTGAGGAAATTCAAAAAATATAGACAGTGAAGTAAAAAGACACAGAAGAAGTCTATGAACTTTTTTTTTAAAAAGTGTTGTGTTGCGACATTGGATTGTAACATTTGTACCAGAATAGAGAAGAATGAAAAAAGTTGTGTCTTTTGGTTTAGTTTTTTAGAATAAGGGTCTACACTCACGCACTCACACACGCACATCATAGGGTTAAAAAGAATAAAAGAGATTTTGAGTTTTTATTGATTTTAGCAAAATGAATACTATCTCTTTTCGAAAGAAGTGGGTGGCCCTGAAAAGGACCGTTGGGTGTTTGTTTTCTTTAAAAAAAAAACAAAGTCACGAACGAGAAGCAAACCGCTTTAACTGCCGTAAGACTTTGCCACGGCCAAGGCCAACTTCTGGACTTGCTCCCATCGATGATTTGATAGAAATCACTAGGAGTGGCATCTCCGGTGTACTAACAAGGTTAGACTGTTTGGCTCGGGAAGGTCTTTTTCTCTTGGGTCGTAATAAAGAAGTCTGATACATTTGTTTCAGACTCCTTAACGCTGCCAAAATGTCTAAAAGTACCGTCACCGTTTGACTTTGACTGTTCTCCTTCTCTCCTAGACCTTGTTTCTTCTCTATTGCTTCTTTTTCCTGTCGTTTCCTTCTTGCCTCTTCTTCTTCCCGCTGTTGCTATTGGAGGAGAAAAGCTTGTTCTGCTTCTTTCTGCTGTTGTAAAAATTTCTCCAATTCTTCTTTCTGTCTCCGTTTAAAATCCTCGACGTGTGGTAAAGAAGGAGAAGGTGGCGAAGGCACTGGTACCGGAACAAATTCTTGCGAAGAAGAGAGAAAATCTACTAAATCCCAATTAAAATCGACCTATTCTGGAAGCAGACCTGTGTTGACTTTGGTAACCGCTGCTATACCATCGCTTCTCGTCTCCACGGTCGGTGCACCCCAATTCACTGTCTTCTTAATTTCCGTCATGTTTCAAAAACAATGTCACATCGATTCACTGCGCACAAACGCTAGCGCACCTATATAGGGAATGTGACGTCACAGGTAGGTCTCTTCGGATTGGAAGACAGATTCCTCGAAGTGACTGAATTTTGTAACGCGTGTTGGGATTGGTGAACAATTTCAATCCGTTTCGATCCGGTCTTCCACTTCATTCCCTTCACCTGTTCTCGTCACAAGATGTGGACAAACGTGGAATCCTCTACTCTCGTATCATCGATGCTGTTCCGTACGGACTTACCCATGGATGTTAAATCAACATGGACCATTATCCGGATCACCGATACGACTTTTGGAAAAGAAGGATGTATGTGGAGAGACAAGGTTGTCTGAAGCGAGTCCTTGTCTACGGTCCAGAGGTTAGACGAAGTTTAAGAAAGAGAAGAAGATCAATGAGATGCCCTCTATGTTAACGAAATGGTGTTAACATAAAAACCAAAGGCCCTTTTCAGGGCCACTTCATATGCCTCGAAAAGATATTTATTCTTTCTTACCTAAAATTTTTTTTGTAATGTTGTATATGTCTCTGTCTCTGTCTCTATTGTATTTGTCTCTACTTAAAGTAGCTGCGCATATTCAGGTCAGCCACTTGCCACATTGTTGCAAGTGTCCAGTTCCGTGACGTCATCCCACCTGTTCCATTCCTACTGACCCTATACAGTCCCAATCCATTGTCGCTATACATTCCCTATGTTAAATTTCCATTGACGCTATACAGTCCCACTCATGTTAATTTCCCATTGACTCCAAACGGTCCCCCGACTTTTTTTTGACTGGAATTTCCCTTGACGCTAAAGTATCCCACTATACTACTCATGTCACTTTACCTGGCAAGTAGCCTCAAAGGCAGTGCACACGCCTTGTTGAACGAACTTAGCGAATTTCAGCGACGTGACTACGACACACTCGTACATGCGGTGAATAACCGGTATGGATCGGTTAATAGGGCAGAAATGTACCGAGCACAACTGCAAACTCGAGTTCGGGGTAAAGACGAATCTTTGCCGGAATTAGCTCAGTCAATAAACAAATTGTCGTGAAAGGCTTATCCAGGAGCTAGTTCAGCCATTACCGATATTCTTTCACTCGATTATTTTATCGATGCTATAGCCGAGTCTGACACAAGACTGAGGTTGCGAGAAGCGCGACCGAAAGGCATAAACGAAGCTGAAACACTGGCCGTTAGATTAGAGACTCATAGATTAGCGGACCGCCAGCGCGGACGCTGTGTCCGACTTGTGGATAAAAGTAATATATCTGATGCAGGAAGTTTATCTTACACAAAAGGGGAAACGGTGGATGATAGCATCTGCGGCATGCTTCATAATGAATTTGACTCTTTCAAACAAGAAATGGGAAATTTAGTCAAAGAAATAAGAAATTTGGCAAATCCAAACAAATACAACAAGCAGTTTCACCACGACAGAAACAACTCGCAGCGCCCAAATCAAAACCGAGAAGATCATCGGGAAAACGGTAATTGGAAATGGCGTAATCAAAACGGCGCACACAATTTACACAAAGAGAATAAGGTTCCCGAGGATTAACAGCACTAAATCTCAGGGAAACCTTTAAACGTCAAACTCGAGGGCTTGAGGTCGACGGATACTAATGGGCGGCCCAATAATTTGACAATTGGTGATTCATTTGTAAATGAGGAAGGTTTATTTGTGAGCGCAAAAGTGCAAAACGAACCAATAACTTTATTGGTGGATACCGGAGCGAATGTTACAATTTTAAGCAAAGACTTTGTTGACAAGCTTGAAGAAACGTTGCGCCCCGATATCTCACCTGTAAATGTAAGTCTAGTAACAGCCACGGGTGAAACCTCTCCCTTCTTTGGTGCGGCTACCGTATATATCCATATGGGGGAAACTCTGCCCCATCAACAAACCTTCTGTTTCAAAAACTAGATCAATTATCAATTGACTAGTAAATACAGTAAAATCCATTGAAAAAAATTTAATTCTTAGACGGCCGGAATTATACAGTTATGACCTATAAAAAAGTGGATTATAAAGTGCTTTATGAGCAGGTGTGTTGTATTATTCGGTGATCTTAGGTTTACTTCCCAAGTGCAACAGCTATGCTGTCATGATATACCATGGGCCACGCTGCGTCTGTCTTGCTATATCATGGGCCATGCCGTGTCTGTCAGCTGCTATGCCATTTTTCATAAGTTCGAACGCGCGACTCCTGCGTCCGAGGCGGACGCTCCAACCACTTTGGCCACCGCAGCAGTAAATAAAACTTAGTAAAGGCACCAGATAACAAAGGCGTGATAATCGCACCTCATTCATAATCGGTATTTCAGAAACAATGGTTGCCGGTTCAATGTAATTCAAGGATGAAAATAAATTATTTGTTTTTGCTTTGTACTTTTTGACTCAATAATTTATAAATATCATTTACAAATCGTTCTATACCTGTATGCTGACTGAGTACAGCTTGAAATAAATATCTCTTGTGTTCATTTTGAATTGTGACTTGTGAAATGGCTGAGAATTAGTAAAAAGTAAACTGAAAAAAATGTCTCTTCAAACACAAAGGTACAAATAATATAAAGAATAGAAGCAGGGCGTTCACGATCATTGAGCGAGAAATAAAAGTATTGTCCGTAATCAATATAATTATCACGCGTGGCGTCATGTGTCCACATATCTTGATGCAAACAACTTTGTTAGGGCAGTTTTGAGTGAGCAAACAGATGTCATTAACAGTCATAGCGATGCTGATGCTGTTGATGTTCCGATAGCTGTGGTTCGTGACGCGTCAAGTCTACTTGGACCTGGTAAGAAAAATGTTGATTTAATGGATTATATTAGTTTTAATACTGACTTTGTCACATCAGTGATGCGAGCAATTGGGTATACTGTTGTAAAATTAATGATTGTCAGAAATCAACTAAGTTTATTCTACTGGAAGTGACAAGGATTACAATTATTCAGCCCTTGTTCCCAGAGACAATGAAGTTCTAGTTAGCATATCGGTCATTAGACTGTACCTACAAGCTCAATGTAACACAGCTAATATTCTTTACGAGCATCTGCATATCACTGAAAGGCAGAATCTCAGATTAATTTTTAAAACCCCCCACATGATAAAACCCACAAAATCCCACGAAAAAATAAATGAATATAGACAATTTCTATCCATCGAAAAAACTGAAAGACTAATGTCATAGTCGTACAGTTATTAAACGACGATATTTTCATCAGCTGGTACATGTACACGTATGTTGACACTTTAATTGGATGGTAAAACGTTTTGGTTTATCATTTTGCTTGTTTTTATAACGTATATTTATACAAATACAATTCATTAGATGCAAATTTTTACAGGAATCATACCAATATCAATTGTTTACTAAATGTCTCATGTCCTCGACATGGACAAGTACATACACATCTTGAAATATAAATGACGAAGATGGATATAACGTTTGTCGGTTACAACGTTCTGAAAATCCCAATCCATTAGGAAACGTTACAACCTTTGCTGTATCTCTAATATCCAGTCATCTACTATCCACCACCCAATTATTTGCTATACAACATTCCTTTAGAAGTGACCAACACCCAGTTATCTCCTATGCAGCACCCACTTATCTACAATCCAACAGTCAGTTATCTACTATCCAACACCCAATTATTTACTATTCACCTTGTTATCCGCTATCCAACACCTACTTATGTATCATCCAACACCCAATTATCCATTATCCAACACCTTTCAATTTTGCTCAATACCATATATTTACTATCAAAAATGCCATTTGGAGTGACCATTACCACATCTTTACTATACAATTTGCCATTTGGAATGACCAACATCCACTCATCTAGAGGCCCAGATTGGCCGAGTGGTCTAAAGCGCTTACCATTATGGATCACTGCCGCCTCACACAAGTCTACATGGGTTCGAGTCTTGGGCTTGGCCAATTTGGTTACATGAGAAAACTTGCCAGTAGTTTCCCGTGGGTCAGTGGTTCTTTCTTGGGTTTTCCTGGTTTCTGGCCGCCATGTATAGCCTATCTTATGCTGAAAACTGGTGTTGAATCCCATAACAACAATCCACTCATCTAGTGAGTCATGACCACACAGGGTAGTATGTAAAAGAAGGGGTATAAAACAGAATTTAAATCACTCTATAAACAAAGCTAACTTTTCTTTCCCCCTACACCTTACCTATTATATCCTTGTAAACAAAGTATAACTCTTATCCACCAATAACTAACACCACCTGCTATCCTTATAATCTTTATAAATCTAGCTGTGATGTGCAAGGAATGGAGAAGGGTAGCGTGTGTGTGATTTGGATTTTTAACGTAGCTTTAACAATTTTTCAGTCATATCGCTACGATGTCTGCAGTATGACAATTTATAGTGGTGTTTAGCACTGGGGCATCATGCCGCAGACATGTAGCACGATGTCCCACCCAGTCACATTATCCTGACACAAGGCCGACCAGTCCTAACGCTAATCTCTTAAAGCTGAGAGCCAAGCGAGGCAGCTGTTAGTGCCATTTTTTGTAAGTCTTTGGTATGACTTGGCCGGGGATCGAACCACGACCTCCCGCATCCGAGGAGGACGCTCTAACCACTAGGCCACCGGAACGGTCGGAGAAGTGTAGTAAAATGCACACACACACTTATACACTATCACACATGGAGTAAAAGAAGAGACTGGAATAAGAGTGCTTATACACATACACAAACATTGCCTTCTATGGAGATTAAACAGAGAGAACAAATTCATACTTAAGAATAGGTATTGACATACGTTTACAATCCAAACTGGGTTGAAACATCCGTTGTCAAATGGAGTCAAGTGGGTTTTAGAATTTGTAATATATTTTTCATTTTTGCCATCCTAGATTTAATTCTCACCCAATACCTATCTTTTGCCTTTTGATAAACACTGACAGAAAATTTTATTACAAAAATATTCAGAGTCAAGTGAGGCAGATTTGATTCTTTAGTTCATTATAAATTTGTTTTGCTACCCTAGATTGAGTACACAGACAAATGTTACCCAATGACAGTTCATTTCGACACAACTGTTTTTGTTTTAGTTCTTTTACACTGAATGAAATGCGACTTGTGACAAAAGACAAGAGTTAAATTTGCCACACTGTCAAACTAAATCAGAATTTATAGTGAAGCTAAGACTTTACTGTAAGGTTGTGACATTTTCTGTTTTGTAAAGGGAAAAACTAAATCCATTGCAGTTATGCATTGTATATGGAGCGATTTGTATTTGTAAACAAAAAAACTGTTCTCTCCATTAAATTGCAGAGTGACTCTTAGTTCTGTAGAAAGAACTGGTCTGTAAAATTTTGCATATCAATTATTATGACTTTTTTACTTTTAAACTTTGGATAGAATATTTTGTGTCAAACTTGAGAGAGAGAGAGAGAGAGAGAGAGAGAGAGAGAGAGAGAGAGAGAGAAAGAGTACAGGTATTTTAAAAGCAATAAAAATGTTTTAGATGCCTACCATTTGAGAAATATCTTGAACTTTGCTGAATTTCATACACAGAGACCTTGCACATAATAAAGGTAACCGTACATTTTGATGATTTATGTCTATTTACAGTTTACAAAGAAATATGTCTTTAGAGTCGTAGTACATTCAACCTATCAGATGCAAGATCATCTCTATAATAACGCATGTGGCTTTTGCACATTTTCAAGCTTTTGAGGTCTTGATCACATATGTGTATATTCAGATATTTTATTTAAGTTTTTTTTCCAAAATATGGCCTCCAGAGGGGTAAATTGTTCAACAAATCAAATGCATGATTACTTTTATTAATATGCATGGCTCTAGCTCAATATTGAACTTGTCAAGACCTTGGTGATATAAACTAAATTCAATGTTTCATCAAAATTGGGTGAGAAATATGGAGGTAACAAGCTCACCAATCAGGTGCAAGACAACCTCATTAATATGCTTGATCTCAGCCAATCAGATGCAAGACAACCTCATTAATATTTTTGATCTCAGTTATTATCAAAGGTTTCTAAGATCGTGGTCATATAGGTTCATATTCCAAAATTTAATCAAACTCGGATCAGAAATGCCTCCTCTGCTCAGCCAATCAGATGCAAGATCAGTTCATTAGTATGCATAGATCTTGCTTATATTCACACTTATCCAATGTATTGATCACATAAAGTAGTACTCCAAGCTGGATCAGAAATACATTCAAACCCGGTTATCTCGATTACGTCGGGGGTGTAAAAAAAAATCGTCGACATAACCGGGTCCCGAGTTATCCGGGTTCGTAAAAACCCGTAACGTAATCTTAAAGATGTCTTTGACCATTACTCCCGTCTCCTGCTCTTACGTTTACTGGAATCCCCTCACACTGCATGTTACAATAAAATACACAAAATGCTCAATTGATAATAAAATGAAAGAAACTAACCTGGTGTTGTTATCATGTATTTCTTTTTTTTTTTTAATCATCATGAGTAATTTATTAACGAAAAAAATATATGAACTCCCTATATCACCTGTAGCGTATGCATCCATCACAGGCACTTGATTCCGGGGTCAACTAATGTGTACACTCACCAACTGACACAAGGTAACTCGCCGGTCACAATCTGACCCCTCGATGACTCCGATCTAATTTTCCGATACTATCTGCGCATTCAGACACTCATAACGTACACCACTGTAAATAAGACACTCCACACCTGTCATCCGTTACCTTTTAAGTAACCTTACTGATTCTGAAGGGCCAATTTTGCGAAAAGTTTATCCGTTGCGTCGTGTTTTTCACACACGGGTGCCTATTCCGTAACTCAATTTCCGGTCTACTTCGGAGTGAAGGAGATTTAATCGCAATTGCTGCAGCGATTTGCCGGTTATGCCGATTGGTTCTTTTAATGAGTGAGTCTTTTCAAACGCCGCTTTCAATCGCTACATCTCGGCTTAACCCGGCAAATCACTGAAGCAATTGCGAATAAATCGCATTCACTCCGAAGCAGACCGGAAATTGAGTTATGGAATAGGCACCCGTGTGAGAAAAACACGACGCAACGGATAAACTTTTCGCAAAATTGGCCCTTCAGAATCAGTAAGGTTACTTAAATGGTAACGAATGACAGGTGTGGAGTGTCTTATTTACAGTGGTGTACGTTATGAGTGTCTGAATGCGCAGATAGTATCGGAAAATTAGATCGGAGTCATCGAGGGGTCAGATTGTGACCGGCGAGTTACCTTGTGTCAGTTGGTGAGTGTACACATTAGTTGACCCCGGAATCAAGTGCCAGTGGCATCCATACTGTAGTGTGCATCACTTATGTAAGATAACACACGACGCATTTTCATAATTGATGTGAATATTGAAAAACAAATCATGTTTGGCTGTACTCAGAGGTTTGAATATGTTGTCATGACTGAAAAATGGATCCAAGAAAATCACAGACGAGAGAGAGTGAGAGAGAAACATCAACCGAATGCTTTCAGGCACCCGCCATTGACGCATAACACGGTGTTTGGTGCAAACTAACCAAGATTGTATTATATCCAGGTTAATATATTACAGTATCTTCCAGAAAAGATCAATACATGTTTTTGAAAATACATTTACCTGTACATTCACTGTGAGTGCAAATGACAATCCTTTCGCTAGCATGGGTTACAAAGAGTATTATTAAAACAAGTTAATGTTAAGTATACTACTTACCCTGCAGGCGTCAATGTGAGTTTGTATCAATTATGATTCCAGATGACAAACAAATAGATGCCCGGGTGGTGAATAAACACATCTGGTAGCGAGCAGTAAACTCATTCTTTGAACTTACCAGCAGGATATCAAATACAAAGGTTATTTTATTGCAATGCAAACCGACCCTCGAAACTGACTTTGGATTCTTTTAAGTGTGCCGACTCTTTTTTCTTTTCTTTTTTTTTTTTTTTTTTTTTTTTTTTTTTTTTTTTTTTTTTTTC